>PVKE010026550.1:0-22221 GCA_004027555.1 Craseonycteris thonglongyai
AAAAAAAAAAAAAAAAAAAAAAAAAAAAAAAAAAAAAAAAAAAAAAAAAAAAGAGCTGAAGAAGATAACTGGTAAACTAGAAAATATAAAAGAGACGCCCAGAACAAAGTATGAGACAAAGGGTTGGAATCATTGGCCAGATGATGAAAGAAAAGAAATCGGGGGAAAAACAGTAACTCCCAGGGCTGAAGGCCTAAACACTGTGGTATGTTCAGGCCAGTAGCATGGAGTGACTGAGAGAAGGGTATACACAGAGCAGGTTGGAAAAAACGCTGAATCTACTAATAAGAGCAAGAGCAGAAAATAAAACTCAGTAGCTACCGAGCAGCTACTACTGTGTGTCAGGCACTGTTCGGAAGTATTTTCTGTCGTCTCACTCAGTCCTCACACCATCCCTCTGAAGTAGGTGCTACTGTCTGCCCTTTTCACAGATGAGAAAGCTGAAGTATCAAGAGATTAAGTGACCTGTGTAAAGTCACATACTTGGTAAAAGGCAGAGCCAGGAACCAAAACCAGTGTGAAGACACACATGTGATACCCAAGGGCCTGGCCTTTACTGTGGGCAATGGCAGACTCAGGAGGGTCTGGGCAGGGAACCAGCAGCATCACTTCCAAGTGAGCATTTCACTTTGTCCCCTAAACATTGTCCTCATCCTGTGCTCCTGAGTGACTGGGCCCCTTGTCCACTCAGGGCCTCACATGGCTTTTGTTCAATCTGCTGCCAAATCCTTCAGTTCAGCCCACGGTCCAGACTAGCAGATGACGACTCTGTGTCGCACCATGGCTTCACACCCTGTACACTTCAAGTGGGTGAAGAGTGTATGTGAATTATGTCTCACCCAGCTACCTCCCACCAGGCCTTTCAGCCGCTCCTCACCCCCTCACTGAATTGGTCTGAACCCCCCAGGGGCCCCGACACTCTGACGCTCTCCACAACAGTACGGACCAGGTGCGTCCCTGCTTCTCCTTCCTACCCACTGTGCACAGAATGCTGAGGCTGCAGGCTGGGGCTGCTGTCTTTACAAGGGCCTGCTGCAAAGCCTAGCCCTCGGCAGGCATCTGGAAACATGGGATTTCAAAAGTGTTTTCATCATCCCTAATTGATCAGGTTGGTTAACAGAGTCTAGACTGTGTAAACAACACAGTTTGTGACAAACACCTGCTGTGATGGTTAATTTTGTGTCACCCTGACTATGCTAAGAGAGGCCCTAGGAGCTAATAGAATATCATTTCTAGGAGTCTCTGTGAGGGTGTTTCTGTGAGATTAGCATTTGGATTCGTAAACTGAGTAAAGGTGGTGGTGGCGCATCCTCTCAACTAGCACTAAGAGGTGAGGAAGGCTGTCCTGTTGGGGTTGACCAGCTGTCTCCTCCTTTGGGGCTCAGGTGGGAACTTACATGGCCAGCTCCCCGGTTCTCAGGCCTCCAGGCTGAGGCAGTCCCACCACAGCTTTCCTGTTCTCTTCTTGCAGGGAGCAGACCGTGGGGCCTCTCAGCCTCCCTGACCACGTAAGCCAGCTCCTCCAGCAGGTCTCCTCTCTCGGTCTCCTGTCTCTGCCGCCATCGACCTCTCCGTCTCTAGCTCCCTCTCTCCTCTTGGTTTTGTTTCTCTGGAGAATCCTAACAAACCTGCTTTGCTGGGAGTCTAGAATTTTGGAAGCGCCAGGCAGAAGGTGCCTACCGGATCAGCCCCCAATAAAATCCATGGGCACTGGGTGCATGCTGAGCTGCTCAGAACGGAAGCAGTGCACACGGGCTGCTGCATTTCTGTGGCTCAGCAAAGCGCATGCTCTGCATGACACTCAAGGGGAGCAGCCGCAGAAAGAGGGCTGGCTAGCTGCACACGGGTCCCCCAGACTGTGCCTGGGCCTCCCTCCCTGACAGTCGGGGCTCTGTTTCCTCACCCTCTCTGTAATAAATCCCAGGTATGAGCAAGTATAACTAGATGCTCCGTCCTTCTAGTGACTCTCCAAATGTTGGGGTGTTCTTAGGGCCCCCAACACACCCACTATTCCTTTAACTCTTGAAAGGCTTCATTTTTCTATGCTTGAGGCTAACACAGTACCTGACATCTCATAAAACCTTCCATGACTACTTGAAGAATAAATAAGGTCACAAGTTAATAGAGAAATGAGTACATCTTAGAAAGACGGTGGAAGAAACTGGAAGGAGAAAGACGCACCTTTGGTGGGTTGCAGCCTCAGAAGGATGTCTGCGATCACAGCCTTTTTCTCTCTAACAGTTGATGTTAGATATTCATGGTCCAGAAGTTCAAGAAAGAGACGAAGTTCAACTATTAACTCTTCCATTGCTGAAAACAAAGGAAAGAAAAGGAAGGGTACTATTAGGCCCACAGATTTACAAATGTCAAAATATGAATGTTAAGTTCTACTCAAAGCATTTCATTTTCAGCTTGATGGTAGACTATAGTATCCAACATGAAAAACACATTGTCTGAAACCAGGTCGACTACAAGATTCATGCACCATCTTCCAGACAAACGTGCTGCTCCTTCACGCTTGCTCTGAGGCAACACGATTCAGCTGGGAGAAGCTCCAAAGCCAGGTTGTCAGCAGATGGAGTCATGACCCAAAAGCCTGACATCACCATTTGGTGTCAATTGCACAATATTAAATTTCAATGTCAAGAAGAAGATGGTAGCTTAAAATGCCAAATAGTTTTCAAATAACCACTAGGACATGGTTTTGGAAACTCAACATCCAACTCTGCTGTGTAGGGCTGGCTCCATCCCCAGGAAGATTGTGAGCATGCTTATACAGATACGAAAGGGACACCAGAGGCCAGCAGGACCTAAGACACGTGTCTCTTCCTTCTAGGACCTGTGGCAGACTTTCTCTCTGATATTCACGAGACTGGACTATGGCTGATGTCAGGAGGTTTTAAATCACACTGTGAACCTCTGACAGACTCCACAACCTTTTCAGGGAGTCCGCGAGGTCAAACTATTTTCATAATATTAGGACACTTTTCACATTTTCCTACACTAATGGTACACATATGAGAGTGGTTGAATTGCTAGCATCTTGGTCAAAGCAGCGACACCAAACTATACCAGCGGTCACTGTATTCTTCACCATACACTTGTTAAAAAAAAACACAAAAAAAACTTTCACTTAAGAGTGTCTTTGATGACTGTGAAGAAGAGGCAAAGCTCTGTGCTTGTATCATTCCCAACCCTTGAGGCGCCCCTTTTAGCGCCCTGTGTGCTGAAACTGGCTCTTAGAAGAAGGCATGCTCTTCTCGTTCTGTATAATACAGTATGTCAGCATCGGGAGCTCAGTGTGCCCCAATGCCACAAAATCGCACGCGGGTGCAGACCCATCTGGCGTGCGACACCAGCTGAAACACTCCGAGGTAACAGAAGGAAGTGCTCTTTGTGGTATAGCTCCAGAGTCCACATGGCGATGAACCTTTAAGAAGCTACCACTTGTGGAGCTCTGGCGTCATATTACAGAAGAATAGTCACAACTTTCTGAAGAGGTGCTGGGACACGCCTCTCTTTTCCAGCCACATATCTGTGGGACAATGTTTCTCACATACTTTCCCAAAACAATGTGTCACAGTAATCCGAATGCGAAGGTTGAGTCCAGCTCTGCGCCTGCTAAGCAGATCCTGCAGGGACTTGCAGAACTAGAAAACAATGCCACTCTCCCACAAATCACCTTGTCTGGTATACAGTTAGTTTTCATTAATAGATATGAATTTTTAAAGAAATTAATATCTTAAAAGTCTGTCAGTTTTAAATTCTAGTATGACAACTAACTAACTATAGATATCCCCACACAAACAAAACCTCTTCGGGGTCTTCAATACATATTTGAAGACAAAAAGTTCTAAGCAAAAAGTTCACAAACCTCTGGTTTATGGGATTCTTCCCAAATCCACTATTCTGCAAGCCTACAATGCCCTCCAGGATGAAATACCCGAACTGAGCCACTCTTTTTATAGATAAACAGCATCTGACACAGATAATGTCTCAAATCAGTAGGGAAACACAGACTTACTAATTGGAGTTAGGACAACTGGTAGCAACTGAAGGGAAACAAAAAGATAAAACTGAACACGTCATACACTAGAAAAAACACTAAAGATACTGAAGAATCAAAATCTAAAAAATGAAACCGTTTAAGTCCTTGAAGAACTAGTAGAAATAGTAGGTAAATTATTTTGTAACTTCAGCATGGGAAAAGATTTTCTGATGACAACAAAACCAGCTGTAAAAAGACAAGACTGATCAGGGAGACAACACAGAAACACCGGCACGAGCGCCGGGAGACTGGGGGCTGATGGGACGCCGTGCCATGTCCTGTGTCGCACAGAACTCGTAATGCAGCGCATCCCATAACCCGGGGAGCCACACTCCTGCTCTTTACGCTGACTGTCTCCAGAGGCTGGTCACCAGGGAGCTGACTTCTCAACACCCCATCTCATGTCCCTCGCTGGGGACCACTATGCTGCCTGGAGGCTCCAATTAAGCAGTTGCTGAAGCGTGGCTGCCCAGACCCACCTGCTTTTCAGAACACTGCCCTTGTCCCCCGCACCCTCTTGTAGATGACTTCTCCTGGCCCTGCCTCAGATTCTTCACTAGCCCCTGCTTCTTCTTCCAGACTCATCCCTTTGCTGCTCCCCGCCGTGGCTGTCACACTGTAACTCTTCTTAGCAGCACGCTCCCCACAGGCAGTGGGTTGGCCCTCACTGCGCAGGCGTGCCCTAACACTGTGTGTTCCCGTCCTGTCCCCACACACCCCTACTGCACGGCTCCTGCCCTCTAGGACTCAGCACTGCTCTCACCCCCTCTGGCCGACCTGCATCACCGCTCCCACGTGACATTGCAGTCAAGGGGCAGCATGTCTGTGCCTTACTTCAGTCAGTGAGCAGTCTAACAGGGAACTCCCGGTGACCTCTGCCTGTGCCTTGAGTGCCCAGCACAATGCCCGACGTGGAAGCTAGCACACAACAGACCCTCAGCATGCGTTTGCTGAGTTCACTCACTTGCTTGTTTCTAGATCTCCATAACAGGCCAAACTCCTCAGAGTCGCTTTGAAGAGAAAGTTGCATAGAAAAAAACAAGGACTGTCCTCTCACAGTAACAGTGTCACCTGTGATGTTCTCAGAACATGCACATCAAACACGATGAACGACTGATTCTGACAAGTTCATTTTCTCAAAAAGGCTGATCGTCACCACCTGGTCAGGGCCCTTCTCTGCTAAGACCACAAGGCACCATGAGAATATTCAGAAGTGAGCTGAGGGACTTGCGTGGCATGGAAGCAAGTAGCTGACACTCAAGCAAGGCCTTGCATACTTTCCCTTATAGGGTTACAGTTAAGACGCCGCATGCAGACTTGTCCAAACACTTCCACAGGCCTCTGCACATAATCTGAGTGGGCTGCCCACAGGTTGGTCTGAGGCATCTCAGATAAAGCAGCCCAGTTTTAGATACTGTGTGGCTAGAAAGTCTCCCTCAGCTAGACTACATCTAAAATTCCTTAAGACTCCAGATGACCGGTATGTGAATGGCTGGATGGCTTAGTACAGGCCACCAATGTCCTCTGATGCCCAGGGCCCTTGTCTAGAGTGAGGGGATGGTTGCAGCTATGTGCCCAGCAGGACTGCTGTGGAGAGCAATGAGCAAGAGCCCTGGACTTGAGACGCGCCACCATGCTGGTTAATCTGAACCCCAATGGAGAGAAGTGCCCTACCTGTCCCTAGCTGGCGTCTGAACAGGGCCTATGACAATCTTGACTCAGTTTCAGCATTGACTCTGAAAGCTCAATCTTCAAAGGTTTATCACATCCCAAAGGAAAGCTTGCATTTTTAAAAGGATATGTGCATGTTAGTCCCTTTGCCTTTTCCTGGGTATAAAATAGTCACGGGGATGTACAGTAGAGCACAGGGAGTACAGTCAGTAATACTGTAGTATAATAACTAGCTGTGTGTGCTGCCAGGTGGGTACGACACTTATCGGGGCACCACTCCGCAAATTATGTAAATGTCTACCACCATGCTGTACACCTGAAACGAATACAAAATAATACTGAGTGTCAACTGTAGTTGAAAAATAAAAACAATAATTAAAAGAGTAAAGGCACAAAAGGGCACGTGCACGCATGTCTATCCTGAGTCCTGAGATCTCCCTTCTGGATTTTATGGAGCCAGCAAGGAATGCCCAAAGGAACTGTGTAAAAATCCACAGAACACCTTCTTTTAGGAAGTTACCATGATTCTTTTTTTTTTTTTTTAAAGAAGGCATTTGTAAGGGTTTTATTTATTTATTCATTTTTTATTTTTTATTGTTTTTGACAGAGAAAGAGAGATACAGAGACAGAGAGAGAACTGAACTGGGAGAACTCCCCAGTTCAGCACATGGGTCCGCACGGGTCGGGGCCGGGACTCGATCCTGGGTCCCCAGCACTGCAAAGTGAGCACTCAACCCACCGAGCCATCCCGGCTTCCCCTACCATGATTCTTAAAAGTTAAATTAATACATGGGTGGGTGATGCACGCCCTAACAAAATATCCTTCGATTGTTCTACAGAAAACAAAAGTACACATGCTCTTACTGATCATAATGATGTATATAAGCTAATAGCAGCCCAGGGGCCAGGCTTCCTGATCTCTGGGGCAGATTCCCAGGCAAGCAGAACAAGAGAAGAAAGTCCAGGAACAGACCCACACCGACACGGCCAACTGGCTAGGAGGCCAAGGCAAGTCAATGGGGAAGGAACAGCTTTTGGAACAAACGGTACTGAGCAGCGGACATTGGTATGGGAAAAAGTGAACCTCACCCCTGCCTCACACCACATGCAAAAATTAGCTCCAAAGGTTTAGAGACCTAAATATAAAAAGTAGAACTATAAAACATCTAGAAGAAAACACAGAAATTATGTACCGGTATAACTTTGGAGTAGGCCAAGATTTCTTAGAACACCAAAAGGTACTAACATACAAGAAAAAAATAATAAACTGGACTCTTGGAAAGAAGTCACTAAGAAAATGAGAAGTTATTTGTGACACATGTGTCTGACAAAGCACTTACAATACACTGAACACTGAGAATATATATGGACAACCTAACAAGAAATAGGCAAAGGAGTTACAAACATTTTAACAAAAAAGATACAAGTGACCAATAAGCACAGAAGAACATGTTAATATCATTAGTAATCAGGTGAGTGAAAATTAAAATCACAACAAGACACCCCCATCTATCCAGGACAAGGCCCAGAATTCAAGGACTGGTCACTTCCAGCCCTGCAAAGCTGCAGAGCAGGCAGGCGCCTCATGCTTTCCTGGTAGGAGTCTCTGCAGGGCGGGGGTGGCGAACCTATGGCACGCGTGTCCAAAGTGGCACGCGGAGCAATTATTTTGGCACGCGGAGCTGTGAATACCATTTAAAAAATTATTGTTTATGCTCTTATAGACATAAAACTAATCGATACCTCTATCTCACTCGATGGGTTGGCACACGAGTCGAGCGAGTATACTCTTATTTCATAAACTTTGGCACTCAGTCGCCAAAAGGTTCGCCACCCCTGATGTAGGGCAAACTCTTTAAAGAACAGTTTGCAATTTCTTATAAATTTAAACACACACTTACCATGTGATCCAGTCATTCCACACCTCGTATTTACTGAGGAGAAATGATCGCATACGGCCACACGAAAACATTCGCAGTTCTACTCAGGACAGCCATACCCTGTATGCCACCTAAACGGCCACTAACAAGCACATGGAGGGACATTGCAACGTATTCACGCACTGTGATATTTCTTAGCAATATAAAGAAACAAACGACCCAAATGCATAAGTCAGATGATTCTCACAAAAAAAAAAGGAAAGAAAAACCAAGTGAAGGAAGCTAGGCACAGAAAGAAGGCATACATATGGCCCCACTGTCGAAATTCTGGAACCTGCAAACCAATCTGAGCTGACAGTACTGCCTGGGTCTGGGCAATGACCACACGTTCTTTTGTCTTTGTGGGCTGGGAATCTGGGCTGAAGATAAGCACACAGGAGCGGAGAATTCAGTCTGATTAAGAAACCCACCTTAGTCAAGGTGAAATAAAATCAAGCAGGAGACATTCTGTATATTGTATCTGATACTGCTAGATAAATGGCATTTTAAGAGAAGATGTTGTCACACAGCAGCCATAACCAGAAAACAGGAGCAATAGACTGGCTTAGTAAGTTAAGGACTAATTCCGATTTTAAGGAAAAATGCAGAGTTCCTACCATGGACACAGAGAATCAGAAAGCTTGCATAACCTGCACCCCTTCTTCCCACAGACTGCGTTGCATCTTTATTCTATGAATGGGTTTTTCATCTAATCAAAGGAATAGAAACAAAGAAGAAGGGAAAACAACAGGCTTTATTCGCATGTGCAGCTCATGTAGGAGGAGTGGACAGGAGTGAATTTCAGCCAAACTAGTTGTGTCTTCTTCAGAGGGTGAAAAGATCCCACAAAGCCCTCCAAAAAGAAGTACAAAGCCCTCCAGTGGGAGAAGTCAAGAGAAGACTTCTGGCTGCATGAACAGCATCATGTCCCTGGCACCAAGCACAGAGAGGACACGTGTGGCCCTGGGTCCCTGAAAGACTGGTAAGAAGGCAAAGTACAAAGACAGGAGTTATTTCCCTGGACCCCAGCCCTGGCCTCTGGGCATCCATGCCCCTGGCAGTGATTTTCCACAAATGCAGTGAGGTGCTGAGGCATGGCCTCTTTGTTACATACCTATCAACCTGACTGAATTGTCCCAGAGGAAACTTAGGAAGTATCTTCCCTATTATAATACTCCAGTTTTATAAATGTGGACACTGATGCTCAGAGAGGAACAGGAACTTTCGGGCCACAAGTCCAGTCAAGGGCACAAACAGGACTAACACACAAGTCTGGCTGCCCAGAAGGTGCTATCAGTGTCACCACCCTGCCCTGGGGACAGTGCTGATCCAAGGGGTAGGGCACAAAAGAGGCCCTGGCACACACCCCTAAGTGGAGTGCATTGGCATCACTTACAAAAACACAGAATGAAGGATTACCCTGCCAGCCTCTACGGTGGCCACCAGCTGCCCCTAAGGCTCTGCAGCTGCCCCCCAGATGACTGCTGGGACAACAGGCTTTGTTGGGGAGGAGGCAGTAAGAGACCCCAGAGTTAAGAAGCTATTCACAGGCCTCTATGCTCCCCGAGGAGACTGAGGGGGTGGGGGGAAGGGGGGCACGATCATTAGGACACACCACCAAGTGGTAAAATGCCACACTGCCAGTAACTGACACAATAGGTATTTTCTATCAAACACCACCATGTCATACTTCCACCTAGATTATATGCATCCTCCAGGCACTGCTTTGTTGGAATTAAAAGCATAACCTACTTAAGTTGTCTAAAACAATAACTGGATCTGCTGGAGAAAGTGGAGGCAGAAGCTTCAGGATGCAGAACAGTCACTTCTAAGACGTCGGCCTTTCCCACTGAGCAAACCTCAGCCATCCCTAACTCCCAAACGTCATTCCCTAACGCCCACCTCTGAAATGGTGTCTCACCGGCAGTCTAGCTTTTCTTCTCAGCAACTCTGATGCTCTGCAATTATACTGCACTTTGGATTGCTCCCCTGACCCCAGCCAGCGGGGCTGAAATTGCAGACATCAGTCAAAAGAGGGATGGGAGGAGGGGGTCACACAGGAGAATGGAGAGTGAGAATACCCTCCTTGAGACAGGAGCAGGAGGAGGTCAAAACGCGTGGCCTGAAACAGATCTCCTGCAACCGAGGAGAGCTTTAAGCATCATCTGTCATGAATATCACATCCAGGAGAAACCAGGGCACAGGGATGGAGAGGGAGCTGTCCAGTCATGCTGTGGGGGCGGGAGGGTAACCTCAGCCTAGTGTTCCACAAGCCTAGAACACAACAGGCCATATCCGTGGGTCCAAACATTCCCTTTTGGTGGGAAAATAACATTCAGTTGTGACTCAGATGTCTGAAAAGGCACACAGCTGCCTTCGGAGCTCTGAAGCTGCACTACTAGCTCGACCTTCAATATCAAAAAGCTGAAGATGAAAGGATTTTAAAAACACGCCCTTTTGGTCCTCCACACTGGGCCCTCACCCAGGACTCCTCAGACTTCCTGGGGCCTTGTGAGGTCTGCGTGGGACCTGAGAGTCTGCATTTCTAACAAGCTCCTGGGTGTGCCTAACACTCTGCAAAGCCAGGCCCTGAATCACACTGAGCTTGAGACACCAAAGAGAGGGCTTTTCAAATGCGCAAGTGCTCCTCAAGGAAATAAGGAAACGCCCTGTGCTCACTCACCCTCTCACCCACAATCTCAGGGAGTATCAGGGCCTCTGGCAGACACTGGGTCCAACCACAGCAAAGGGACCCGGACAGGAGACAGCTGAGTGAGTCATGACCCCCAAAGACGCACCTGGCCTTGGGCTGATGCTCTCCAAACCGTCAGGTTCCGTTAGATCCAAAACGGCATGGTAACAGGGTTCACTCTGGGCATAAGCTTATCCGTATCCTCATCCACCTAAGTTGGGAGGCAAACCACCAAATCTGGTCCAAAGCCTATTTTAAAACTCTAATTTGGGGAAGCCGGGATGGCTCAGTGGGTTAGGTGCTCACTTTGCAGCCCCGGGGATCAAGGATCGAATCCCGGCCCCGGCCCGTGTGGACCCATATGCTGAACTGGGAGCTCCCCCAGTTCAGTTCTCACTGGGGTGAGACCCCGGCCCAGCTCCTGCCCTGTGCAGCCCCGCCCACCTGTGGAATAAAACTATGTGGAAAAACCAATGATGTGCAACTATGGAGACTGTTCTGGGCCCTCCCCCTTCTCTCTGACTCTGTATCTCTCTCTCTCTCTCTGTCAAAAACAATAAATAAATCTTTAAAAAAAACCCAAAAAAACTCTACTTCCACTGGAATACAGCCGTGCCCATCCGTGTATTTCTCATCTGTGACTGTTTTCATGATACAGAAACAAAGTAGTTGCAACAGAGACCCACAGCCTAAAATATTTACCATGTGGCCCCTCAGAGAAAAGGTGTGCTCCCCTGTGCTCCTCATATTCAGGGAACGACCGGTATACTCCAAGAGGAGAACCTGAAACCCAACACAGGAAACGTGCTAACAGTGCAGGAGCAGCTAGGACCAGGCCAGCTTGTTCTAGAACAAGCCTAAAGGCCGAGATGCAGGGACCCCAGCCAGAGACAAGAGGTCTGCTCATTCTCCTGCTCATAATGGCGCCCTGAATCACAGGGCAACAGAATGAGCACAGCCAGTGTTTGAGCTGCCAACCTTCAGACCCGCTTCAGCTCCTCCGTGGACCTGACCCCCGAGGGCCATGCCTTGGCTGGGCTCCTGAGTTAAGATGGCTCCTATCATTTGTCTGTGAAGTGTGAGGCCCCCACGTCCCCTGACAGCAGGCCACAGCGTGAGGCTCAGACTGCAAGAAAACAGGGGCTGATGGGTCTCCTCCAGGGACCAGAGGCTAAGAGGCAGATGGGGCCGGCCCCACGCCTGTGTGTAGAGGGAGGGCTGGGTGACAGATGTCAATGTGTTAATGGAAGGCAATTAAGGAAGCCGGCTGGTCTCACAATAGCTTTTCAAGGGTGGGAGCTGCTGTGCTCATGGAGCTAATGGGATTCAGGTTCCAATAAAATGTGATGACTGAACTGTCCTGACACAGTGGGTGAGCAGATGGTGAGGCAGGACGGGGCTGCTCTTCCTCATGCGCACTTTGCTGACTGGGCTGGGCACTGGATCCACTGGGACCCCGGTCTCTGCAGAGCAGAACAGAATGGGAATCAGCAGTCTCGTTGAGTTTTTGTTTTTTAATGTCCTTATGTGAAGAACTTAGCAGAAAAGAAGTCCCACTAAATTCTATTACCACTACCTCCATCATCATCCTCATCATCATTATCTGTAAAAGAAAAAAAAATTAAAGGATAAATCACTACCTTAAAGAGTTTAGTTGACCCTTGAACAATACAAATTTGAACTACACAGGTCCAATTACACAAAGACATTTTTCACTAAACAGTGTAAATGTGTATTTTCTTCCTCATGATTTTCTTAATACCATCTTTCCTCTAGCTTACTGTATTGTAAGAATACAGTATATAATACTTAGAACATACAAAATATGTGTTAATTGACTTTATGTTATAGGTAGAGTTTCTGGTCAGCAGTAAGCTATCCATAGTTAAGTTTTGGGGGGAGTCAAAGTCATGTGGATTTTCGACTAGGCAGGGGGTTCATGCCCCTAACCCCCGTACTGTTCAAGGGTCAACTGTAGTTACAAGGACTAAATAAGATAATATGTAACTTGCCTAATACAGAGCATGTTACATGAACACTTGATCAACTACAGCTATTCCTCCCCCAGAGAAAATAAACTAGTTTCCCTTATATATCTCATGAAACACCAATAAGCCTAATGACAGATGCTCTCCAAACAAGTCTTTTATGTTTAAAAACAGCAATATAATCTGCAGGGTAGCTATTACCATTCACAGATGAGAAAATAACTCTCTAGAAGGTTAAATCGCTGATTCCAGGATACAGACTCATGTGTGACAGACCACATCTCCTGGTCAGCAACAGCAGGCATTTGGGCAATGGCAGCTCAATAGCTTTTGCTTCAATGAGGCAGGACACTTTTTGCACTTGGCCATTTATGTGTGGAAGTGTGTGTGTGCTTCTGGAAAGTACTGCTTTTCCGAATCAGGCCAGAGGGCCCCATTACTACAGAGAACATTTCCTTGGTGATGCCCCAAATACTGTAGAGCCCACAATTCAATACAAGAGGTTTTTCATACACATTTGGTTTTCCAGCTAAAGGGCGTGATCTGCTCCACAGGAGAAGGCCCCAGAGGTGACGAGCTGAGAATCCTTCCCACCATCATGACTGTTGTGACCTGCTGCAGCCACCGCCGCGAGCCATCTGGATGGCTCCCCAACATCCTCCCTTCCTTCTCTGCCAGGCCCCCACCACCCTGTGTCCCCACACTCCTCCCCCAGCTTTGTAGTCACCTGCTACAAGCCCGACCACCAAGCCTCACTCACCTAGTGTCAACTGGGCAGCAGGTGACACCGTTCACCCAGCACCCACTCTTTGGGAAACCATTTCTACACTTGGTTGCTGGGACACCACTCGCTTTCTTTCTGTCACCTGGTCTGTCTTCCTCTTGCCAACCCAATGTCTAAATGTTGAAGTGCTCCATGTTTGGAACATAGACTTTGTTCTCTCTTCTAATTTTTCTCTCTCCTAATCATTTCCTAGGCAATCTCCTCCAGTCCCACGACTTAAACAACACCTGTACAGTGATAACCCCTAAATTCCTATCTTCAGTTTAGATCTCTGCCCTCAACTCCAAACTCACTCCCAAGGGCCCTCAGTGGGGAAATGGAACCAGATCTCACCTGACTGAGGAATGCTGAAGGAGGTGACAGATCACATGTGCTAGACACACTCTGGAGGCCAACCACAGGAGGTGGTGATAAAGAATTATGGAAACAAATGTCAGAGGAAAGTGGGACTTACGAATAACAGGACATCGGGGTGAGCCTGACTTAATGGCTCACGCAAGATGACCACCTGCTGCTCCTAAAGGCAGGTGAGCAGTGAGGACTAGGAGTTTCATTCACATAAACAGAGCTGCAAACACCCCACCGTGGTGCAGCCACTTCGCTTGCGGAGCACTTTTATTTTGCATAACGATAAAATCAGGCAATTCTTTCTTCATGAACTGCTCACGGTCTCTGGGTGGCCTGTGCTCTGCCCTTCCTCCCCAGCACTTCTCGGCTTCTGCGCTCGGCCCTCAGACTCAGGCCCAAACCCACTGCTCCTGCCTCCCCATCTCAGTGATGGCAATTCTCCTCTTCCAGTCACTCAGGCCAGAACCCTAGAGGCCATCCTTCAAACTTCTCTCTCCTGTATCCAACCCATCAGCAAACCTTCCAGGGCCAACTTCCAAATACACACCTGCCCTAACCATGCCTCACCTCCCTCGCCATTCCCAACACAGCCAAGCCACCATGCCCTCACCCAGACTTCTGTGAGGGCTCCCAACCCACCTCTCGTCTTCCGCCTCTTCATTCACCCCTACAACCTCTTCTTTACTCTCAAACATTTCAGAAAAGAAGTTTTATAGATTATAGACACAGATGTAGATGTAGAGATAGCGATATGGGCATAGAGTGTGAGCGAGTGCACAAATATTGTAAATGGTCTAAGGAATCTGGCTGAAGGGAACGGAATACAGGATCTCTTTGTGTATCTCTGCAACTTTCCCATAAGTCTGATTTATTTCAAATGAGAGAGCTGAGAAAAACAAAACCCCAAAGGCACTATATCTCTTTCAGTGAGGCCGTCCTGTCTTCCCCGCAGCCAACTTGGGAACTCCCTCCCTTAATTAAGCCCACCTATATTCTCATGAAACACAAAAGCACCTTCGTCCATCTTCTGTCTTAGTGCACTTGGCAATGGGAGTATCAACAAACTAAAAACAAAAGCATGAGATACCTAACCCTCGGCCTGTCCTAGAGTTCTCAGTTTAATGAAGAGGAAGAGCCATAGCACAGACTTTCAGCACACAGTGATGGGGACTCTGACTGAGGACGGTAGAACCAGAGATGACAAAGGGTCTTAATGATGGTGGCTGCCAAGGGGCTGGGCCTTAAAAAAAAAGGTGTTCCTCAGGTCTGTGACAAGTGTAACAGCGATTACTAAGACATGTGGCCAGCTTTACTGTGTTTCAGTTACTCGTGGTTCAGAGTGGTTCAAGCTCACCATTCCCCTTAGTCTGAGCCACAGCGAACATGTCCAATAGCCCTGCCGAGAGAACAGCTAACTTGGGCATTCGGCTCAGAATAAAGCTGTTGCTATCAAAGTAACACTGAATAAATCCTGACTTACAAGAACCTGCAAGAATGACAGGCTGGACAAGTGTAGCCGTCACTGAGTCCCCCAGAGTTCTGGAAGCTGGGAGGAGGAACCATGAAAGAAAGCACAGGGCCACACATCCAGAAGGCTGCCCGTCCTGCCTGCTGAAGACCAAAAGCAGCCACGCTCCTGTACAAACGCCTCCGCTCAAGTTTACTGAGCAGATGCACGTGCATCTCTGTGCTGCAATGGCCATGCTTGTTCCCAGCCTGGAAATAGAGGAGGGGACCCGAATGAAACCAGGAGCACAGAGGTGCTAGGAAACTAACACAAACAGTGTTGGCAAAGCAGGTCACTTTTCAGGAAACAATGACTTCACCTCTGTCCCTGACACAGGCAGCTGCTGGGGACTGTCACTGTCCCCACTCCCATCCCACTCACTCTAAGTAGTTTCTAACTCAACTAGGCTTTAAAAATAAATAAATGTAAATACATCACCCAAATGAGCTTCTGAAAGGATATCCTGCAACCAACAAGAACGTATAAACACAAGTTCAAAAACCGAACCTCAGAAATGCATAAACATGGCCGCATTTCAACTCCGGAGCACTGTTAAAATTCACTGAGGCCAACAACCGACAGGACAGCACAACACAGGAACCAGGGAAGCAGGGCCCACAGTTTAGAGAAGTAGGTCAAGAAGTGATTGGGTTCAAACACTAAACAGTGTCGGGTCCTGAGCAAACCCACTTCTCTTGTCCTGTCTGCACTCATCAAAAAACTGACTTTGGACTAGGTGGCCTCTGTTACTTTCCAACTCCATCCTTCTATGCTGCTGGCCCAGATTTTAGTATGCAAAGTATTTTCCATGCAGCAAGAGGGAATTTCTGTGCTGAATGCAGTTTGAAGCCTACTATAGGAGGAAGAATGTAATCGTGTAACTTCAAGCATGATTACAAGGCAAATTCATAAATGACTGCTAAGATGTGTGCGCTCAGTAGGGAGACGAGGAAAATGCTCATTCAGGAGAGCTAGTGTGCCTGTTATACCTGCCCATTCCTACTCCATTATCAGTCCACAGCCATCCTCTGACATCCAGTTTGGGGTAACACAGTTTCAGATACTTTTGCATGGCTTCCCAGCCATGACTAAGTGCCCAGAGCATCTCCATTACCATCATCGCTGTCTCTTCTTCAGAACTATTCTGGGTGCTACGCAAGGACCAGGCTGCAGCTGCAGGCGACACTGGGCCCCACAGGGATGGCAGGGAGCATGGCCCTTTGCTCTACAGGCCTACCCAGCCTCAGAGAAACTGTGGCTGTCATTCCGTTTGATGAGAGGCCAGAGCAGGAAGGAAAGGCAGGGGAGGGAGGAAAGAGGGCAGGTGCCCAGCCAGGTAGGAACCTGTGGTGAGAGAGAAAGGCAGGATTGTACCAAAGTAGGAACCAGGGGCCAGATAACTTCTACTGTGGTTTTTCTCAATTACTGATGTGAAACCCAAACTCAGACAAAGTAAAAGAGATCGCTTTAATAAATGTGTCTCTCAGGTGCTCAGTGACATTCCTAGGTCATCATTCACAAAATTCAAGTCATGGTCCAAGCTTCACATCCTTGGGTGAACAAGTCCCAGGACACATCTCTGATTCACATCAGTAATGTGCACAATCACCTACTAGAGAAGACTGATTTCTATAACTTAACAAAAACCACCAGGCATGCTTGAAGTGCAGCAGAGAAGGCAACCTTGACAGCTCTGCTTCAGAACTCCAAGTGGTGTGAGCACACTCTCACGATTTCAGACGATTAGGAGACTGCCCTTACTGACTGCAGGAGCAGCACCCCTTCTGGTCCTAATGTGACAGACAGTGCAGCTGGGAGGGGACAGACAGGGATCAGTTCTCTGTGGGACTAGGGCTCTGGGGAGCCGCCATCAATAAGCACACATGTCATGTCAGTGCTGCACTTCCTCTGCTGCTCCTGGCACTCACACCTATGAGCACAGCCGCTCTGAGAGGCAGCGCCGGCGCTCTTCTAGGATTGTGGGTAACATGCTCTCAATCAGGTCTGAGCAGCACCTCGGACAGGAGTCAAAAGTGCTTACATTCTAGACTGAGAATAAAAGAAACACAGTAATTCTCTGCTGTAATGTTTTTTCTAAAGTTGCAGTTCCCCAAACTCCTTCCATTGTCTTACCTGTTCCGTAACACTTAGGAGAACAGGCATCGTGAAATGTACCATGTTCTCCGATACAAGACTGTGAACATGAAGCCACTGGGTCTTTTCTCTGCACCTGTGTGTGCCCCAGGTGCATTTTCTCCCCCATTATTACACACTCAGAGCAGCAGTGAGGGCACTGTGGTGGGCAGTTCAAGGGCTCAGGAGGACACAAGCAGATGGTCTCAGCCCTATCTAGGTGACCTGGGCCAATCCACTTTCTTGTGCCTCAGGCTTCATTTTCTCTCCGCACAAAGGATTTAAAAGCCTGATTTGAGGGGAAGCCGGGATGGCTCAGTGGGTTAGGCGCTCACTTTGCAGCTCCGGGGACCGAGGATCGAATCCCGGCCCCGGCCCGTGTGGACCCATATGCTGAGCTGGGGAGCTCCCCCAGTTCAGTTCTCACCGGGGTGAGACCCCGGCCCAGTTCCTGCCCTGTGCAGCCCCGTGCCCACCTGTGGAGTAAAACTATGTGGAAAAACCAATGATGTGCAACTATGAGGACTGTTCTGGGCCCTCCCCCTTCTGTCTCTGTATCTCTCTCTCTCTCTGTCAAAAACAATAAAAATAAATCTTTAAAAGCCTGATTTGAGGTGACAGCAGCCCTTCATGTCAATCCACGTGGCAACATCACACACCGAGGGGGAAAGCTGTGACCCTTGCTATTTCCTGAGACAGCTATCAATGTTTCTACTCCCCCACTGAGCCTTCTTCCAGGGTGGGCATAGGATGATAAGCCATCCAGTGGCAGCAACCTGAGTAAACCCAACAGCTTCCAGTCCTCCATCCTCTGGTCACACAGCTTTCTCCAAAGCATTTTTCACATAGTGGCAGAAGGAAGGAGACTAACAGGTTTTTTTCAGCCCATCCACTCAATAAACATTTCTTAACCCATGTGCCAGGCACTGGTGATGTACCAGAGAACCGAGAGAAGACCCTCTCGGCCTCCAGAGACATGTTTTTGTAGTTGGAGACAAACCAAAAAGTACTTACAGAGTGGTAATGTGACAGAGAAAATACAGCAGGCACAGGGAAGAAAGACAGAGATGCTAACATGAAAGACAAACAGGGAGGGGGACACCAAGGGCAAGAAGAGGAGCCACACCTGCATCCTCAGCCTTTGCTAACTAACACTCCCCTCCCTCCATTCTTCTCTCCTCACAATAGAAAACTAAGGAGGGCAGTGTTTTCAGATGGCTTCAGATTTCACATGTCTGATAGTCAAACTCATGCATTTTGAGAAAAGTCTATGAACCATGTGGTCAATGGCTGAATGCCTCTTGTTGAGAGATTCTCCTAAGTGTGGGCAAATGTGTTTATCCGATTGCTTTGTGCACGTGCACGTGTGAACCGCACTAACAGACTCATGTTTTGCTGAATCTGCCAGCGTGCCATAAACAGGCTTCCATGCCTTTCTGAATTGTTTATAAATAGCACAAACACCCAAATATGCAAATCAAAGCAAGCTGTCCCATCAACTGCTGCTGCTGTGATGACAGCAAGTGACAGCGAGCCAAGTCACCAGCAGCAGATGGGGCGGCAGATGGACCTGCGCCTGGCCCGCTCCCTGCATGTGAGGGGCCCAGGAGCGGCTCTCTCTGGGCAGGCAGGCCAGGCGTGGCCCTCGGGTCAGCAATACTTCCTAAGCGCTCTCCTCTGTCACGGTCCAGTCCTAACCCTCCCAGCGGCCCTGCAGCGTAAACACGCTCCTCTGTCCCTTGCACAGCTGAGGAGAACAAGGCCACAAACGCGCCCTGGAATCCGGGAGCCTGGTCCCGCTGCCAGCTCCCTCAGGCTGGCCTTGGAGCACAGGGTAAGCCCTTCCATAGCGCCTGTTCCCGGAAGCGGGTAAAAGCGAGGCCAGGCCAGCTCGAAAGGGGATACTGACAGGCCATCCGAGTCACCAGCACTGCACAGGACGTGGGGACTCTGTGGCCTGCAGCACAGGTCTCCTGTGGCCTGCAGCACAGGTCTCCTGTGCCCTGCCCTGCACAGCATTGCCCCTAGCTCACACCTGCCTCCACAGGACCCCCTGCAACGAAATCTGAGCTCCCCTCTAGTAGGCTGGCCACACAGCACCTTTTAAACAAGACAGGAAACAATGGGACAGTCCCGTTTCAACTGGTACATGGTCAGCCTACTGACACCTGGAATTTAGCTCAGAGAGATGAGGCTGACTAGACGTAGTGTTTGATATGGGGCAGTACCCTTATTTTTTGTCCCATTTCAAACAGGACGTCTGGTCAGCGTACCTAACTTCAGCCCCCTTCTCTTGGTGTCCCCACTACCGTCTCCTGCGTTGTTTTCGCAGGTAAGTGGGATCAGTCCGCTTAATGAGGCTTTCGTACTCTGAGGCCTTTAGTGTTTCAGGAGAGCTGCATGAACATATGCTGGTGGAGACACTCAGACTCAGCAGTGAACACAAAGGGGGCCTCCTCCGCACCCCACTCCACAGACAGGGCCACCACTCTCTCACAGGATTTCACTAGCTCTGCCCCACCGCTGATCCTGACTCCGGCGCATATGTCGTGGTGTTTTTAAGGATGCACCTCATCAACAGGCAAAGTGTGGCCTGTCTGCATCGTCACCAAAACCCCCTTCATAAGAGCCTGCTGTGGATGTGAGGCCTGTGGCAGTCACAGCACGGTGATGACCTAGCGCCTGTCCCTGAGGTCACCATCACAGCACAGAACCAGTCACAAAATACTGGGCAGAAGGTGGAAACTCCTGTTAGTCCAAAAAATATGGATAAGTCAGAAAAGAAAAAAAGTCAATGAACACAAGACAAGTCATCAACGTGGCTAACACTCACCATGCAGATGAGAATGGCAGCACCTACTGGTCACACTGACGGGGCACTGGTTTGAATGGTAGTGGCAGCACCGGTGAGGACTTGGTGAGACGCTCTCTCAGGTACGCTGATGACTGCACAAGGGGAAACCACCTCTCTGAACAACTCGACACTTCTGCTGAGATCACATGGATAATCACATCCTTTCTTCACATCACTCCAAGAGCGAATGATCCTAAGGAAATGATCGGAGTTGTACGCTGCGCCCTCCCAACAAAAATTTTCATCACCCACAACAGCAATATAAACTGTGAAACTCAAACATCCAACACTTCCCTTAAGATACAACTTGAGATCGTCAAAAATCGAGTTTTGAATATATGATATGACAAAATGCTCACTGATAATTATTGAAAGAGTTCTCAAAAAAGATGATATAATACCCATCTTATGAAAAATATATACATATTCACTTATGCTTAGAAAAAGAAGGACTAGGCCCTTGTCCGATGGCTCCCTGCGAGGACTCAGCACACAGCCATGGTCCCAGCTTTGGTTTATTACAGCAAAAGGACAGAAGCAGAATCAGCAGAAGGAAGAGGCGCAGGGGCGGGGTTCTGAGGAAGCCAGGCTCTGGCCCCCAGAGGCCTGTCCCAGTGGAGTCCTACAGGACACGCTTCATGCCCCCAGCAAGAAGCGTGACAGCACATGTGAAATGCTGTCCACCACGGAAGCTCACTAGAGACTCAGCACCCAGGTTTTATTCGGGCTGGTCAGTGAGCACCCTCTGCCTGGAATGTGCCAAACTCCAGACCACAGGAGGAAAGCAGGTATTGAGGAATCAGCCATACTGTCTGCACAAACAGCTGAGGCCCTGTGAGCCACACTCAGCAGTCAGGGTGGGGAGCCCCCGACACCCAGGTTCACAGATGCCAGCCCAGGGCCAGCCTCGTACGCAGGCCTCTCATCATGGGCATCAGGCCTGCTGTGTTCGTGCTTCCTTGCACAACTCCGAAAGGGCCACAGTGCTCGGATCTGCTTATGAGACGCATTTTCTTCTTTATCCTCTCCTGTTTCCAAACATGCTACATTGAACATGCGTGTCCTTTATAATCAGGATCACACTCTTTTAAAAGTTCTGTTTAGCTTGTTTTGTCTATATCAATTTTCAGATGACACAGGAAAAATATAAACTTCTCCGATATCCACAGCTAACATAAGAAGACAGACACCAGAGAAGGGGTGCTAACTACAGGAAGAGGACAGAATAGGGGTGCATGGAGGAGGGGGTTGGGGGTGGGGGTGGGGGTGTGCGAAGAGCCATAAAGGGTGGAAGGGCAGAGACAAAACTCGATGGCATTAAGGTTTCCCATTCTATCCCCCAATAAGAGTAATTGCAAAATATGGTCAGATTTACCTCCAAGATGGGTAGAAGTAGGAACATTTTGTTGTTAAAAATTTATTTTTTTATTGGTTGAGAGAAAGTGAGAGAGAGAGGGAGGAGGAGGGCCCAGGGCAGTCTCCACAGTTGTACATCATTAGTTGTGACATGGTTTCATTCCATATGTGTGGATATAGAACCATGTGGGGTAGGAACCAAACTGGGGGCCTCACGCATAGGAGGCAAGAACCTTCACCACCATCCAGGTGGTTACCAGTTGAGTCACAGTTCATTATATGGGTTTGCACAGGATAAGCCCAGGACTTGATCCCTGGACCTCACAGTTTGCAAAGCAAGCACTCAACCTGCTGAGCTATCCTGGAATCCCAGGAACATTTTGTTTTCAATACAAGGATTTCTGTCCTGAGGGCCCACAGTAGACAACGCAATAATTCTAGATATCAACACAACTTAATTTTTTTAATCCCATTAAATTTGAAGATCATAAAACCTTTTCACCTGCGCGTCCTTCTGATGACCCTCATCAAAATACAGAATTATAGAACAATGTGAAAGTTGGGATAAAAAAAAAAAAATTTTTTTTTAAAGACAAAAATAGTATGGACTTGGGATACAGAACCCAGAGTTCAACCATGAATCTACCACATGTTATTCATTTGGTTAAATGTCCTTATCTACAAAAGGGGAGAAAAATACTGCTTACCTCATAGCTACCGGGTCAAGAGATAACAGATGTACAGGAATTGTGTTCAGTGATAAAATGTTAGTGATTAGAGAATCCTCACGTGGTCATTCAACAAATGCCTACTATGTGCTCAGTACAGTGTCAGGCCCTGGGCATACAGCCCCACAGAGCTCAAAGAGTTACTGTCCACTAGAAGGAAACCAGTGAACGAGATGGGGGGGGGGGGGGGGGG
>PVKE010026551.1:0-22221 GCA_004027555.1 Craseonycteris thonglongyai
TATTATCTTATTTTTCACAACAACTCTATTAGATAAGTGCAGTTCTTTAATTCCCATTTTATAGATGACAAACTGAGGCTTTCAGAGATTACCTTTTCAATATCACACTCCTAATATTTACTTTTCAAATTGTTATTGCTCTACTTTACTCTAATACATATGCTGCTTTCACTAGTTCATTTTCTGGAGAAACTAACCATCCCAAATTATCTACATATGCAAACATTTGCAGATCCCTAAAATATCTGTGTGCCTGCCCAATAATCATGTAAAGAACCCCCCTTCCTCCTCCCAATCACCAGTTCAGCAAAGACATATGACGTTATATATCAATGTTTGAAATCTTACTATATGTGGGCTATATGTTAATATATAGCCCACAATGACCAAATATTTGAGGAAGGCTTTCAAATAAAAAATAAAAATGAAAATAAATAAGCCTAAAATAGAAGTTGAAGAGAACAGAATCAATGTAGAGAATTAAACAACAAAAGTCAAATTAAGTTGAAATACTTAAGAGAGTATATGGTCTCAATCAGGAGCAGAAGTCAGGTTCTTCTAGTGAGAAAATAATTCAAGGTTATGACAGATGCAAGAAAGCACAGGGAATTTATTGAAGTGAATGCACACACTTGAGAAAAAAGATCAGGTGAACTCAGAGGTTGAGTTGCCATGGAAATCCCTATGAGGAGTTTTTATCACTCTTGGGGGCAGAATTTAGTGATGCCCATAATTTTCTCCTCCCCCTAGGCAGGACCATTTGTTTCCTGTTCTGTGTTTCTTATTTGGTTCCTCTGAATCTGTTATGGCATCAGATGCATGATGGGAGTTGCCATAACCACAATGCAAATGAGATTATAAATGACATTAAAATTAGCTAGAGGTCAGGTCCAAGACACAGAAATTGTTTCTGCGGAATGAAACTGGTTCTTGTTTATCTCTAGCCTCAGTTGCTCTTTGTTGTGAAAGTGAAACTAGAAAGATACCTCAAATTGTATCCTGAAGGGGTTCATTTCCTAAATTACCTAGCCTGCCTCAAGCAGAACCAAAAGACAAAGAAAGGGAACAAAATAAAATAGGTGATTTTGTAAAATAATTTTTCAAAAAGTATAAAATCAACACAATATTAATTTCAGAAAGAACAGGAAACCAAAGGAAATAGGTTTCAGTCCTCATTGAGTGTCTAGCAATATAAATAAAAATTACTCAGTAGGGTATGTTACTATGAGATTTCAGATCACTGAAAGTAAAGAATAAATTCAAAGTTTTAGGTAGGGGATATAAGTGAATAATGTACAACGGATCGGAAGTAATGCTTTTTAACAGCCATCTAGAAAATTAGAAAAAAATGGATTATTGTCTTCAAAATTCTGAAGAAATATGATATTCAGTTTAGAAATCTAAGTTCTTAAGATAAATTATCAACAGATTTATCAACTTAGTTATCAAACTATCAACTTAATTTACCAACTTAATTATCAATTATCAACATAAACTAAATTATCAATTCATAAAAAGAACAGAAAAAAAGACTATTTGATAAGCTAATTTCCCCAATTTTAATATTTGCTACCTGCTTTCTCATAAAATAGCAAAAAACTGATATGACTGGCATAAACAAAGAATCACAAATTTTTAAAAAGTTAATATACGCAATATCTTGTTTTGGGATGAAGTCATTGTGAGATTCAGTGCTAGTAACTCAAATCTGTAAAAAATAATTAGCTCTGAGAAAATGAATAAAGTAAACAAATGAATGCTTAATATAAGAAAGAGTTGTGTTATATTTTAATTTTGAAATAATATGAATAATAGTAGTTGACAAACATGACATTTTATTTCTTGTTTGAGTTTTGCTCAGGTGTTCTCATTACAAAATCAATAATTTGCCTAGGTTATTTATTCTAATTTGACATGCACTTAAAACTCAAGTGCCTGGCAGTCGTATAAACACATAAGCACATAATGGATGCTGCAAGTGTTTGAGGTTATATTTTTGCCCCCATAATGTATTTCGAATGAGCAAAACCTTGAACAAAGAAGCTATTTCAGATTATTGTTGACCCATATTTTGTGTCAAATAAATATCTGCTGGAAGAATTTTTATTTCAGGTATATTTATTTTATATAGATTTCTTTGACTAATTTCTTTCCTTTTATTATAAAAATATTAAAAATACTAAGAAGATAAATTGATATGTGTATGATTATAATACCTATAAATAAAAGAAAACTAATGCATGTGCATAATCTCTTGTTATAATTATAACGTAAATGTGGAATTGCCTTAAAAAAACATGTTAATTGAAATAGTTGAGAATTTAGCTGATGAATTTTGCAGATTTTGTACCATATTAATTTTTCATCACCTGAGTTGTTGTGTAATATTTTTTCCATCAGATCATGAGCAAATTACCATTTTGCAGTCATTTTAAATAAAATTGTTTCAGTTTTAGGACACTAGAGAAAGAAATAAACTTGTTTCCTATCAACAATTGGTGAAATAACAGTTGCTTTTAAAGGCTGATTTGTTTTAAAAGTATAAATCAGAAGATTTTTTGTTATAATAATTTCCAAATTAAGTCAGAAAAAGAGAAGGCCATCAGAAGAATAAAAAAAGTTTATAAGCCTTACCACTAGTTCTCCAGTCTTTCCATTTATTTAAAGATAGCATGACCCAATGTATTAAATCTTGACATATGAAATATCCATTAAATGGCCACTGAGGGGAAGCCGGGATGGCTCAGTGGGTTAAACGCTCACTTTGCAGCCCTGAGGACTGAGGATCGAATCCCGGCCCCGGCCCGTGTGGACCCATATGCTGAACTGGGGAGTGCCCCCACTTCAGTTCTCACTGGGGTGAAGACCCTGGCCCAGTTCATGCCCTGTGCAGCCCCCTCCCACCTGTGGAATGAAGCTATGTGGAAAAACCAATGATGTGCAACTATAAAGACTGTTCTGGGCCCTCCCCCTTCTCTCTGTCTCTGTCTCTATCTCTGTCTCTGTTAAAAACAATAAAAATAAATCTTAAAAAAAATGGCAACTGATAACATATATTATAAACTGTTATTTTCATTAAAAGGGTATTATCTATAGGATTTGCATAAAGATAATGTTATAAATGCAGAGTCTTTGTAATGTATTAAATATAGCTCTGCTAAATATTAATAACATAAAAGATAGCTTTTTATACTCTAGTGAGATGTATGCTTATTAGTAAATGAAAATGAGTAAAACTTGCAGGGTCAATTTAAAAAATACTGTAGATGTTTGTGATTTTTTCCAAAAATACAGTATAGACATGCCTTGGTTTTATTGTGCTTCACTTTATCATGCTTCACAAGTGTGTTTTTTGCAGATTGAGGGCTAAACCCTCAACCAGTAAAAATATTACCACTTGCCTTATTGTGATACTCACTTTATTGACATGGCCTGAATCTGAACCTGCAATATCTGAGGTATGCCTGAATTACTACTCATGGTGGAGGAGAAACTTGGGTTTCTGTATTTCCTGTCTTAATAGGGATATAGTGAAGTAAGCGTGCATTAAACCATCTTCAGACACTGATTGATGATGAAACAAAAGAGTGTAATCAGTCTTTTGCAATAAATGCATGCATAACAATTGTGCTAATGAGTGTATGTATTATATACACTTCAATTTTATTATACGAAGGCTCAAAGTTACATTAAAAAAGATCATGCTACTCTACCTGATCCTAAAACTTTCAATTTAAAATATGATTAATTTTTTTCTAATATATTCTTTCATTAACAAAGCACATTTCCTTGATTGTCCTCACTTCTAATATAGGTTATTTTTTAATTTAGTTTTTATTGTTAAATTTATTAGGATTACATTGGTTAGTAAAAATTATATAGGTTCCAGGTGTACAATTCTAAAAGGGAGAACAAATGTGTCATATAAACTTTCTAAAAATATTAATACCACCTTTAAATGTAAGTCAACTTGTTTCTATTCTGATATGTTTTTTTTTGTTTGTTGTTGTTGTAAAAATATAATCACTAGTAAAATAATATTACTGATAAATAAATAACCACTACATTGTATTATATTGTGGCACTTTTAGTCAGTCTGTTCAAAATACAAAATAAGGATAACAGAAACTATGAGCTGGGGAGATCATAAATGATTGAACATTAGTTCAAAGAAATCTTAGGATTTATTAGAATTTCTCATACTTCTCTTAGTATTGCTCTCCCCACTAAGAGCATCTTTCTTCTTTCTTCTTTTGATTCCCAGTAGTAAAGATAATTTTAATTAGCCTTGTTTTCTATACTTTATTCTTTTAGTTTATTGTGAAAACCTTATTGCAGTTCATGCTTTTTTAAGCAAAAACACCCACCACTGCTCACTAGTGTTCTCCTGCTTCTTTCTCTCTCTGACACACACACTAATGGCATTTTGGGCACTGATGATGCTAAGAATTAAGACTTTGTTTTTCTCTGTATTCATGCAGCTACATTCTCAATTGTTTATACTATCAAAGCTGAAAATTTTGACTATATTACAAATCTCTTAATTTCCAGTTCCTAGTTCTTATTGCTGCTGTGATGTTAGTTTACATACTTTCTAGAGAAAAAAAAATTTTAATTAAAACAATCCGCAATTGTGTACATAGTTCAGACAATGATTATTCTTATCATTTTTATTCCTGTAGGAGGGAAGTCAAACTGAAATACATGGTTAGATAAATAAAGTCCATATTGTCCAACCCTACTTTACTTTTGTTATAGCAGTAAGTTATCAAACTGCTTAAAATCTGAAGGCGTAGGCACTATATCAGTTTAGCTTGGTACTCATAGATGGTTTTATGCTCAATTCTGTATAAATATTCTACAGTTATATATATTGTTTTCTAAAACTGAACAGCAGAATAATGTTACATAGTACATTATAATTCACATATATCCTGCATATATTATTTTGCACATATCTTATATTATGTTTCTTAAAAATTAAACAGAGCTTGCAATTTGTTTCCTCTATTTTAGCCATTTATCTCTGCCACTTACAATAACAGTGGTCATGTTAAGCATAATTCAAAGTGAGAATAAAATAGTGTTCTAAGATCTTGTTAAATACATGTCAGAAACATATATCAATATGGTTTGGTAAAACTAGCTGATTATGAGAGAACAAAGAAGATAAAAATGGAAACTTAGAAGTAAAATGTGTTTTGAATCAAAATCAGGTACCTTGAACATATTTTCAGGTTTTCTTCTTTCTCTCTACCTCAACACTGGATCTCAGAGTTCATAACTCTCTCTTACAGATGAGAAAATCTATCCCAAGTATTTCAGATCTGGTATCTACATTTCAAACATCAAAACTGGCCAGTGTATGGCATGTGCCAAAGAGGAATTAATTGTAATGTCTACAGGAGTAATGATTGACTGAAGAGGGGGTTTGGGGCCCTGACATGATCTAAAACAAACTTGTCCAACCTGTGCCCCATGGACCACGTGTGGCCCAGGATGGCTTCTGAATGCAGTCCAACACAAATTTGTAAACTTTCTGAAAACATTATGAAATTTTCTTTTGCTAATTTTTTTTTTTTTTAGCTCATCAGCTACATTAGTATAAGTGTATTTTATGTGTAGCCCAAGACAATTAATTATATGTCTTCCAATGTGGCCCAGGGAAGCCAAAAGACTGGTCACCCCTGATCTAAGGCCTCTCTGGAGGACTAGGAAGAAAGGAAGACACTGATCACCAAGAGCCAGGTCCTCTGGTCAGGGTGACAACTTTGTCCTTACACCATTCACTGGAGAATAAAAGTCTTGGTGAAGGAGATGGATTCATGTGCAAATGCTTTGACTACTGGAAAAGAAGGGGAAAAACTTAAGAACTTTAGCTTATGAAATTTGAAACAGGCATTGGTATTTCTTGCGTCAGTAAGTTTCAGCAGCACAATCTTGGTAGGGTACATATCTGCCATACTTCTAAAGCGACATAACTCTTTCATAGAACATTGGTCAGTAAGAGTTGTATTAATTAAAATATTAAATATTGTATCCATCTGGTTCACCGGAATTTTGTGCGTGGTTTTGCATTTGTTTTTCATAGAATTTTTGTCTAAGTAGATGTCTGGATATATAATGAAGTGAAGCTATGATATTAAAATTTTTCTAACTTTTATTTTGCATGTGTATGTATGTTCTTGTCAATGCATCCTTGTTTGAAAAAAATGGTAATTAAAAGAAGACAAGAAAAAACAGCAGATTTTAATTCCTTATATTTAAGTGTATTGTCAAGCTAAACCAGTTAGATCATTGTGCCACATAATATAAATACTGAAATTTAAAAATGTATCTGTAACCTTCCTCCAAAAATTGTGTTTAGTTAAAAGAAAATTAATATAGCCTATTGATCTAATATATTTTAATTTTTATTTAAATCAGGACAGGCAAGTTATGCTATACAAACAATGTAAACTAGAAATCTCAGTGGTTTAACACAGTAAAGTTTCATCTTTCATTCACACAACATTTTCAATAAGGACAGGGAAGTTGTTATCCATACATTTTTTAAGGACCAGGCTTCATCATCTTGTGGTATGGCCATTGCAAGTTGTAGGTTAGGATTATCCATATAAGGGTAAGAGAAAAATAGAGAAGTTGTATGTGTTTTTTATTATCTGTGTCTCCAGTGACATAAGAAACCCACAGTCTCTTGGTTGAAACTGCCAAATGTTTATAACCTAACTGCAAGGCAGGCTGGGAAGTTTGCCCATGTTCCTGGAAGAAAAGGATAATCAGGTATGGTAAGCCCCAACAATCTTTTTTTTTAAGGTCCATTTTATTGTTTTGATAGAGGGAGAAACAGAGACAGATAGAGAGAAGTTGGAGGTCCCAGAGCAGTCTCCATAGTTGTATGTCATCAGATTTTTCTGACATAGTTTCATTCTACACAGTTTGGTGGGGAACTGTGCAGGTTGGGAACTGGGCCAGGGCCCTCGCTTATAGGAGGCAAGCACCCATGAGCTGGGGGCAGAACCAGGGGCCTCCCACATTGGAAGTATACCCCAATTCAGCATATAGGTCTGCATGGGCCGGGGCCAGGACTTAATCTTTCGAACCCTGGGCTGCAAGTTTAGTGCTTAACCCAATGAGCCATCCCAGCACCCCCAACCCCAGTGATCTTAACCACATTCTGCCTTATTTTTCTTTCCAGCTAGGCAGGGGTCCTGAATAGAATATTATGGACCAGTATCCTGTACACAACAACGTTGAGGGAAATACTCAGGAAGCTGCATCCTAAAGAGATATTGGCTTAACATCTGGGAGAATACTGAAGAATCCATCATGTGGTACAAAATATTTCAGTATGGACTTCTGATAAAAACGCATGTGATAGTGCTTGATCTATGCTTTCAGAGGCAGAGAGTTGTCCAAATCAGGAATGCATACATTTTGAATTGCACGCTTTAAAGATGTCTTCAGATACTGATTTTCTCTGACCAAAACCAGAGTTACAACACACATTAGAAATATTCTTTCATTGACACAATTACTTGCAATCAAAACAAATAGTTTGGCTAAAATATTTTAGGGAGAGTGCCTTTTTCATGAACAGCTTTGAAAAAAAACATATCCCCCTCTTTTTTTTTAACTTTCATGGGATAATCCCTTGATAACCAATAAGTATGTAAAATCTTGAGTTCTGTTGCTGAATGTATACTAAATGTAGTCTGTAGAATATTGCAATGCTTGATTTTAGATGGGGTTGGATAACTTGAGCCTAAGAGAACACAAAAAGATGAAATTTTACTAAAATTATAGAAAAGAGATTTCCCTTGCTACCAGTAATATTTAATCAATGTAATTATCTATAATGGCCTCCTGTCAAAGACTTGACTTTATTTAAGCATAATATTAAAGTTGTGATATAGATTTATTTTTCTCGTGACCTATAATATAACATTGATGACAAAAAAAAAAAAAGAAAAAGAAAAAGGATCTGAATAGTATTTTATGTCCAAATTTACTTTGTCACTTTGTGACAAAAATTAGTTACATTTGGGAGTAAAAGATTTGAAGTGTAGGGCTGATCAAAAGGGTAGAGTCTGGTACAAAGCTAATGAATATGAGGCCAGTTGAAATAATTATGGAGACAGTCTGAGACTCCATTTATGAATAAAGAAGGTGGTAGCTACAGTTCATTTTAATTGAATAATCACATGTTTAAGTTTAGACAAACCATTTGTCTAGACAAACCATTTGTCTAGAAACCGAATTAGGTAATAGCTTAAGTCTATTGTCAAAAATCCCTGTGTAAATGGATTATTTGTATGTATACACCAATCTCATTTGTCAGCAAAAAAAAAAAAATTTTTTTAAGAAAAAAAGAAAGATAAATTAGGAAAAAAATAAATTATTAGAATATCAAAATATATAAAGAAAATAATACAACTATAAGAAAAGATTCATAGAACACTTTAAAGGAAAATATTAATTGCTAATTGTAGCAATTCTGTGTATAGGATCTGAGTAAGTTAAATGTATTCAATTTCTTATTTTTCTTTTCAGCCATCTGTCTCTCTCCTCTCTCTCTCTCTCTCTCTCTCTCTCTCTCTCTCTCTCTCAACTGAGCATAGCAGTTTCACATTAGAGGAAGGTAACAATTGAAAAGTTATTTTATCATAGACATCGTAAAGAAAAAAAAGTAAAACCTTTAACGATAACATATTACACAACTGCTTTATTTAGCCTTAACATTGAGTTAAATTTACTATTATTGAAATATTTTTATTTTCTCTAGGTATAAAGGTTAATGCTGACAAAACTAACTATGCCTATTCTGATTTGAAGATATAATTAAGACATAACCAGTCCTAAAGTTGAAAGAAGTCATTATTGCTAGGTAAGTTTTGAAAGCCTATTGCTAATTACTACTGTCACTGAGGTTTCAAAACTGAGGACTTTCCTTCTATCGCTGTGATTTACAGTAAATTTGTGATTTTAATTGCTCTTAACTTCTGTTTGAGGTCAAGGATAGTCTTTCAAAATTCTCTTTAGTCTAATCATCCTAAAGAATATTTATTATATCACTCTGCACTTCCCTTTCCCACTTTTATCTTTACTCAAAACTATCCTATAATTATTGTATCTTTAGACTTGTCTCTCTGCCATCTGATTACATCAACTACTTTTGGATGGTCTATTTAGAATTTAGTTAAATTTTTCTAGAGTACCACATTATGTGTTACATACCTAGATGGATTTATAGGAGCCTGTAGGAAAAACAATAATTCTCAAGATCTATACCACTAGATCTCACTTCTCACCCAATGAATCAACTTTATAAAGACTGTAATCTAAACCAAATATTAGCACCTAAATTTGGGTAGTGAGAGGGTTTGAACATAAACAGCTGAAATAAAAGATTAATATTTGGCTTCTAATTTTAACAGTAAATTTCTTAGACTTAGAGTGTTAGACAATTACTAACACTCAAAGAATTATCCTTGCCTGTCATTTGATTGATAGATTTTAAAAATTTAAATAGAAACTTTTATGTGATGGCTTTAGAAATATATAGTTGACTTTTAAAGATGAAATCCAGATAGACATTAGTAATGGATAATTTGTATGAGCTGTCAGAATGTTTGCATTGTCCTTAATATCTTAGTTAACTTATTTCTATATCATCCTTTTAGCTGTGCTACTTCATTTTTGAAATATTGAACATCTTAAAATATAAAGTTTGATATGTTTGTTTTTGAACATGCCTTTCTGAGGAAACTAAATCTATATGTTAAAAAATGTGAGCCTGTAACGTCTGACTTGGAGAAAATATGCTGGAGTAGATAACTCGAGTTTTGACAAAAGAATAAAAGCAAAAGTCATAAAGTTAGGCAAACTTCATTAAGTTAAAGTTAAAACTAAAGAATGAGGGAGTAGGAATATGATTAATATAGCTCTACATTTAAATATGGAAAAAATATGTGTTCCAAAATACCTTCCAAAGACAGTAAGGTTGAAGACCAAAATATACAGCAAATTAAAAACAGACTGTGTGGTTTCCATACTATTTCCTTCTCTTTTATCATGGGTGATCATAGAAAAGTGTAGGGTCATATAAAAGAACTGGATTTACTATAACATTCTGTTAAAGATAGCAGTTATAACTTGTGATTCAATGCTGTCTGTATAAGGTCACTTTGGACTTGAAAAGTTACCATGAGATAACTAATGCTTTTTTTTTAAATACCATATATTATTTGTTTTATGAAGTAAGAATTATATAGACATCCTTACCCTATTGAATGTCTACTCTTTGTTTTGATCACAAGAAATTAAGAGTGAAGTATGCCACTTAAACTTAGAAATTAGATTAGCCCTTAAGTGGACAAAACTATATTCCTCCAACTTTGAATTTTGTTATTTCTATATTAACAGCTTTAGTTCTTACAGTTACTAGGTTACAAATTTCATTGTGTCATCTGAGGAAGTGTGTGGATCATAAATGATTAGATATTGACTGTGTTAGGCTCCGTAGGCTGTAAGAATCAAATTCAGATAAAGGCTTTACCATTCACTAAGGATTTTGTATGAGGAATGAGAAAAACTAGGTCACGACTTCAACTGCCGCATGTTGAAACTTAAAGGAAGTCAGGATTATTGTTCAGGACACAGAGCAGCTCTCAGGTTGCGGCAGCATCTCTAGTGGTCCAGCTGGACTGAACGATTTGGCCACCGTCTTGAGTCCTCAGCAGGCAGAACATATTGCTCCTTGATCTAGTAACCCTGCTTAGGCTGTGATGGTGATGCAGAAATCTTTTGTCTCCACTTCTAACTGTGATTGAGCCTTCTGATACCATACATATCTCTCCATATCCCTGTCTCCGCTTCTATGTGGCTTTTCTTCCTATATGACCTCTGCTCATTTCCTTTGACCATGTCTCTTGCTTGTATATGTGCAGCGTGAATCCTCTTCTTTTAGTTTTGTTGCATTCTTTATGATTGCCTCATATACCCAACAAGAAGAAGCTGAGTGTATTTCTGTCATTTGTCAGGATGGCAAAGTTGTGTTAGGTAGAGCTTTTCTCTGTGACAGCCCCTAGAACCTTGTAGAAGCCCATTGATTCAGTCAGCTGTGGCTAGAGCAGTGGCAGTATGTGGGACGAGATAGATGGCATGTAAAAAACCCTTCAATCTACAATGTCTTCTGAAGGTCATAAAATTATATGTAATTCTCAAATTCCATAAGTATATTAGTCATTTATATAAAGAGATATAAGTATACACATTTTCATAGTTTATTTTAAAAGAGCTAGATACATGATTTTTATATTATATTATAATCATAATATGTTGTATTACTTTATAGTATATTAATTTTATTGGTTTTAAACATGTAGAACATTTTTTTCTCTTACAGTAAGCTTCCTTTTCACTTTGTAAGATACAGAGACAAATACAAGCAAAATATTCCTATGTGCCAAATACCCAGAAATTTTAATTTGTGTGTATAAATAAATATTAAGTTAACTAATAAGACATTAAAAATTTAGTAGAAATTATGTTTTCAAAGCATGTAGAAATTTTTGATTTTGCTGAAGTGACAACTTAAATCATGTTATATCTAAAAATAAATATTTAATAGTATCAATTAATTTATTCAGCTATTTATAAACACGTTATTTTTCTGAAGGAGTAAGCAACTTTTGCAATTACATCATATTGTATTTAAAAATGGCAACCATATATTATAAATGTATAATATTTTTGGAACATGTTAGAAGTCTATGCTAGTATCTTTGGTAAATATTATAAGACATAACATTTTCAGTATTGTGAAAGAAAGATGATTGTTGTCTAAAATTTGTTTCCAAACTCTACTATCTAGTGAAAAAAAATACACATTTAAAGAGAAATTACACTTTGGAAGTAAAGTATGTATGTGTATATTTGTAGATAACCCTCAAATCAGTTTTATCACTTTATTCCCTATGTTTTCAAACAAATCATTTAGAACTAAATAATAAAGCCTGATTAATTAACAATTTTTATAGGCTTTTCTTCTCTAGCATATACCTATTAATTTATCTCACCATCCCAGGTACTGTGTTTCAATCTTTGGGGTTCCACCTGCTTTTCCATAAGTTATTTATTCTTATGTTCATATACATAGTTATGGTCATATACATAGTAACAAGTTTTAGCCTCATTTGTAATCCAGGGTATGCAATTCCTTGTGCCCATTTTCAGAGAAAATAATAATTTCTATATTGAATATCATTTCAAGATCTCAGATAATTTACTCAGATCATAGTAGCATGTATACCATGTTAATTGTTCTTTGACCTTTGTCTCTGATATAAAACTAAAGAAGTTACTCCCTTTTAATCACCAACAACCAAATTTGAAGTTTCTTTCTTGCTCTCCTTTTGCCAGTTACAAATTTTAATATGAACATCAAGATTCCTTGTTTATCTAGAACTGTTTACTGACTTGTCCTCTGTTTAAGTCACAGAAGTCTTGAAAACTGTAGTATGATTCATCCTTTCTCTGTGGTATCTCTTGAGCAGTATTTCTGAATATGCATTATTCATTTATGCAACAGAGCTCCCTGTCAAGTACAGAAGGTGCAAACATGTTTCAAGAAAGGAAAAACTGTACTAAAATTATAATACTCAATAAATACCAATAACAAAAGATGAATGAAAGTCATGTTTGACTTCTGCAATTACAAGAGGTGCTCAAATGGTTACCATCAGCACCCACACACTTCTGATTATGATGAACTACTGCTTGAGCAACATTGCCCAAAGTGTTCATTTGTATCACCACACATGCTATTTCAATTTACCACGTGTCTCAAACTTATCATGAATGCATGCAACTGTTAGCCATGTTGCAGGTTCAGTTGCATACTCATGCCTCCATTATCATTGTACTTCCACAATATTCACAAATTTCAAAAACCACTTCAAAATGGTCTTGAGCTCCTGGAACAACCACCACATTTCCACCATTTTCTTTGACTGTCCTGCCTGTTGCATGGTGACACTAGCATTTGTTTGATTAACACCATCTTTTAAGCAAACATCATACTCCACATTGCTTCTATAGTTCAACTTTGAAAAATAATGCATAGAGAAAGGTTCTTAAAATGTGTATGCATTTTTTGGCAACCCCCAGTAATATCCTATGTTATCTTCTAACCTTTTGTAATGCTAACTGCTTACTCATACTACTATATGTTTTCTCATCTATTCTCTTTGGAACACTCCCTTTCATTTAGCTGAGGTTATCCTATGCACAGTCTGTATTACTTCAATACTAATTGAGCGTTGATTTAATTAAGTCATTTAAAAATTTTAATGATACTAGGCTATATACTGGACTTTGATACACAGTATTGGGTGTTTACATACAAATATGCCAGCTTTTCTTGGTAAAAGCTGGCATATTTTCTTTAGGTATCCACAGTTTACCAAAGATGTCTCTATATCTAATATAAGGCTAAATTCAAATTAGTGTAAATGAAGCATGCCATTCCTCTTTCCCTGGAAAATGATAGGTTTTCAATACTATAGTGGTCGTTTTAGCAAAATACTCAGAAATGTGAAGAGATATTGTTGCAGAAATAGAGTATATGTGTTTTTTTCACACTTCAGAAATAGACAAAATAAGTTATATACATTTTTTTTTACTTCTGGATATAGTCATTGGTGATAGCAACACTTAAAATTACTGTGTTTGTCTAACCATGAAAAGAATAGCCAAAAATAATACCAAACTAATAATAATAATAAAAAAAAAAAAAGGAGGTAACTAGAGTAAAAAGAAGCTGAAATTGTGTGTGAATGACAAACAGGAATGCTTTTAAGAAGACAAACTTTAGTAATCAGAATCTCTAAAGAAATTATTTATGAAAGTGTAAGTTATGAAATATCTCAGGGTTTCTGATTATTTTGTTCTCTATTTAAAAGCAATAGATTACTAAATTTAGCATTCATGCATATATGAAAAATGAGATAGGTAGGATTTATTTCTTTTACAACAACGTATGAACTGTATATCCACTCTCCGATTCTAAAATTATAATACACTGTTTTGTAAAAAAGTAAATACTGAATTATTGATAGAAAAAACAGATGTAGAGTTTTCCTGAGTGTTTTTGATATAGCCAAAATTTCCTTATATGAAATAATTGGGAGTTATTCTTGCTTAATCAAAACACTTCTTTAAGGTGGCAAGTGATAAATAGCATATAAATATGCAGTAATATTTTACTTTAACCTAAATATTAAAGGCAATTTAATCATCATTAAATGCAAGCTTATATTCATCGTTATCTTTTTATTTGATTATGGTCATCTGCATTACGTTTATAATAAATTTTCTACAATTTTTAATTTTCTTAAGTAATAAGGATATAAAGTAGTTATCCTAGTTACTACACTCTCATCCACACCATTTTGACTTTTTCTTGTAGCTAATATAAAAAAATATGTGTTGGGAAAGCCGGGATGGCTCAGCGGATTAAGCGCTCATTTGAAGCCCCGAGGACCGAGGATCGAATCCCGGCTCTGGCCCAGGCGGACCCACATGCTGAACTGGGGTCTGCTTCCCAAACGCGGTGAGGCCTCCAGTTCAGTTAAAAAAAAAAAAAAAAAAAAAAAAATATATATATATATATATATGTTGTTGCATTCTTATTGTGCATAAAACTGCTCGCTTTTTAAATCAGTTCTAAACTGGACACATTTTTTTTTTCTATAGGAACAATAAATATGACCACACAACATACTGAGATATTTAGTCTACTTGCTTTAAGAAGAGAGTGTGGTGTGATAGTTCATTCTGGTGAGCTGTTACGAAGGGTAGCCAAGAAATTGGTAGAATGGGGGCATTATTGAAGAGGTGGGAATACTAGTGAAGTTTTATTGTTACTTATTATGAATATATGTACCAAATCTCAGCCTACTTGCATCCATGTTCTTTCAGATATCACCGAGGAAGCATGTCAAATGTAAAACAACAACAACAAAACAAGCATGGATAATATTGAATTTCCACCATTCTTAAGTTCCTCCCCAAACAAGGGAAGATATCTCCAATCATCTTGGAAGAGATGTTAGCATTTTACAGGGACTGTTGACCTGGGAAATCCATGGTTTACAAGTGGCATAGCCTTTTTCAAGCAATGCAGAGAGTTGATTGAAGATTACCTTCATCTTGAATACTCTGTTGGGGACAACTTCCTCAGACATTGTGAAAAAACTTGAAAACTTGTAGTGGAAGATGCCAAGCTGCTTAAAAGCAGCATGGAGAAATGGTTAGAGTGTCACCTATAATTATTTTGAATATTCTCCATCAGCATGTAAGAATGTCAAAAATCAGTGCAAGATGGGTACCAATAATGCTCACGCCACTTCAAAAACAACAGTGTGTTGAGTGTTCATGACAGTTTTTTGACCTCTACAGAGACAACAAAGATAAAGTTTTAAATCGGATTGTTGCTGGAGATGAAACTTATGTTCATCATTATGAGCCTGAGTTAGAACAGGAGTCCATGAGCTATATAAGAAGGGAACACCGCCCTATAAGAAGTTCAGCGTGTTGTATTTGGCTGGAAAAATCATGGCTACTGTTTGTTGGGATACAAGGGATATCCTGCTGATTGATTACAAAGGTAAGGGTGTCACAATAACCAGAGAGTACTATTGCAGCCTGCTGAAACAGTTAAAAGAATCTATGGAAAAGAAAAGAAGAGGAAAATGGACCAAAGCGGTGCTGCTTTGGCCAAACAAGGTTCCCTGTGAAAAGGAATAATGTCGTGTTGATTGCTCATCACAACTGTGGCTTCCAAACATTAAACCACTCTCCCTACAGCACAGACCTGGCTTTGTCTGATTATTATTTGTTCTCAAACATCCATGGTGAGGTGGGGGCTTGAATTGACACCATGAGATATGATGGAAACTGTTATAGAAAAGTACAGTTACATGTAAATTTGTGTTATAAAAGTTCTGGGAAGATTATTCTCTAATCATTTTCATTTTGACCTTACTAGCTATGTTCATGAGAGGAGTGAAGTTATTCTATGAGCAAACGAAGCTACTTTATTTATCTACTTATGTGGCTATAGAATAAAGATTATAAAAAGGAGTGGTAATGCATGTAATAAAAAGAAGGAGTAATATACTCAATGGGACATAAGGAAGTTCTAACAAAGTAAGACTGTGAGGCTAAACAGATGTTTTGATGTTTAAATAACAGCAATAATTAGCCCAATCAGTACTGTTGACCAGTAGACATTGCAGTGTATAATGGAAGAGTGTCAGTGGTACTAAACAGATTCAACTTAAAGTAATAAAGTAAAGGTTGAGGAAAGGAAAAATGAGAACTTTGTAAACATTAGTTAAGTACTTTTGAAAAATTCCAGGAAGTCATGTAGTGGGATGTATGCCTTTTCTAATGTCAATTTAATGAATTGCTGAAATCTTAGTGGCTTAAAACAATACTGATCTATTACCTTATAATTTTTGAAGTCTAAAATCTTAACTAGGTTTGCAGTATTCAAGTCTTTCTGGAGGCTCTCAGGAGAAATCAACTTCCTTGTCATTGCCAGTTTCTATATCTTGCCCACATTCTTCAACTCAAATCCCTTCAACACTCAGAACTCTGCTTCCACCCTCACATCTTTTTCTCTATCTCTGACTCTCTGGCTTTCTTCTTTCACTTTTAAGGATCCTTCTGATTATTTTGGGAATCTAGATAAGCCAGAGTAAGCTCACCATCTTAAATCCTTATTTAACCACATTTGCAAATCTCTTTTGTCATGTAAGGTAAGATAGTGATAAGATTTTGTCATCAAAGGGGACATCTTTGGAAAACTATTTTTCTGTATACCATAACAGATACGTTTTTCTAGGGATCTTAGGATAGATTTTGTTATTAGCAGACTCAGCAAAATCTTATAAGTACAATTTTAAATTCCTAAGATATATAATATTCAGATGAAAAAATAACAAAAAAGATGAAAGTATTCTCTTAAAAATCCAGAAATATAAAACTTGCATATATTTTCAGCATAAATGCACATTAATTCAGTTTATGCCTTCAAGCTAATTAAATTTTCCTCATGCAAGTTATTAAAATATAATACGCTTATTTTGACTCAGTTATTTGTTTTAAACCATCCTGGCTATGAATCCTAGTCAAATAAAGTTGTTGAAAATTTAAACAGGAACCTAAATGCTAATTTTAGTCAACCTACTCTTTATATATATAAGCCAGAGCTGGACAATATAAGGGAAAGTTTAAGTGTAAAGAAGAAAGAAGGAAGGAAGGAAGGAAGAGACAACTATGTCATAGTACTTGTTGAGAAAAATCTATAGTAAACAGGAAGACAGTAGTTTACAGATTAAGTTCCTATAATTTTTTTCACAAAAGACATCTTATATTTTTAAATGAAAAACAGTTACTTATCTGTTGTTTAAATTATATGGTGGAAAAAAAACAAAAAAAAGTCTCTCACCAATGCCAGCTATTAAATCCTGGTGTGAGCTTTCATATGACATTTTAGGACCTATTTTTGTTAGTATTTTGGCTCATTAAAACTCATTTTGGGAGAATATAAACTGGGGTCATATGGATCTAAACAATAGGTTTCTAATAAAAAACACATGAGCTTGAGGAAATGGTTTGCTTGAGCCAGGCTGTTTTGAGAAAGGAAGTGTAATTTCTGATCCAAGGTATTTAATACTTGCATAAACAATAGAGATAAAACTGCTAACCCAAACCTTCAACCAAGAAACTGAGTATAGAAAAATGTATGACACTTGCTACTAGTGATAAGCAAAATCCTTTCCAATAATTCTTTACATTTTTTTTCTCATCTAAATACCACTATTGTAGGTCAATTCTAATACAACTTTTTTGCTGTTTTTTAAGTCTATCAGGCAGATACTAATTGATTTGATGTGGAAGGTGATGCAACACTTGTTTATATGTTAGTGGTTTCATGTCAAACTATATCATGTGTTCTCACTTTTAAACTTTTTAATCCAATGAAACGTGTATTTAAACTTAAGCAATTGCACACCACTTCAAAAATCCTTTGGCCTTGTTTTTTGCTCCAGCCACTAATAAAGACATCCGTTTCTCATAGAATTTGCCGACAAAAACTGGCAGCACTTCATCGAAGGCCAAACACTGCCTTAGCGCTTGGCTGGTGTTTAGATATCTTGAGAACTGTTCCCCACTCACTCTGATGCAACTTAGAACTGACCCAGCAATTAATTTTGTAGGGTCATCCTTGAAAAGGTGAAAAGGGGACTTTCCCTTTTCATTCCAGCCAGCCTGTCCTAAAACACATTTTATGAATTTCTCAGAAATTCCTTGTGGATCCAACATAGTCATTCAATTTAGTGGTCAAGTAAATAGTGCATCTTAATACTGAATTCTCATTATCCCTTGTGCTTTTTCCTAGAGCTTAACTCTCACTCACAAAGTTTTTTTGTTGTTTTTGTTTTTGTTTTTTTCTTATAATATACTTGCAATGAAAGCCTTTGTCTCAAGCTCTCCTTCAGGGAACTAAGGTTAAGACACTGTTTTTCTATCTGAGATGGTTTAGCTAGAATGAAATAAAGCAAAGTACATGGCTTACTGTCAGATAACAAATACCAATTAAGTCCTGCCAATTTGTGGCCTTGGTATTAATATGCTTATATATGGGATAGACTCAGTAAAGTGCACATTATAGGTATTTGCAGACACCTGAAAGAAGCCAGACAGATAGTACATGGTATCTGATAAATATACACTACACTTGACAAAATGAACAAACAACAACAACAAAAATCCCTTGTAATTTTGGGTTTCTGATGATTTTAAACTTAAAGAAAAATAATTTGCCATTGTAACTTCAGATACCTAATTTAGAGTTTTATATGAACTACTGCATAAATATTTATTTTAGAAGTCCATAGCATAACACTGATATCTTTGTTTTTAAAATCATAGAAATGGAATACTGGATATTAGGGATGCATAGTAGATTCCCTTGACGTCCTTGTATCAACTTATGTGACATATTTCTACATATCTTTTTCCAACTCCTCATTTAGTGACATCAAGAAGTTTCCACTCATGGGGAAGCCAGGATGGCTCAATGGGTTGAGCGCTCACTTTGCAGCGCCGGGGACCGGGGATCAAATCCAGGCCCATGCCTGGTGCGGACCCATATGCTGAACTGGGGAGTTCCCCCAGTTCAGTTCTCTCTCTGTATCTGTATCTCTCTCTCTCTTTCTCTCTCTCTCTCTCTCTCTCTCTCTCTCTCTGTCAAAAATAAATTAAAAAAAAAATATATATATATATAAAAGAAGTTTTCACTCAAAAATGTTTTCATTTACTCTTTTAAATATATTTGAATATATATTACAAATTATAAATACAAGTGAACATCTATTAAATACTTATTAGGTATTAAACTTTAAAGGATATAAAATATTTAAGGTAAGAACACTGCAATTTTCTAACTTGTGTCAAACAAAGATAAAATAAACCTTTTTTCTTCAGTTATCAACTTCTCAAAAGTTACAAATTAGATTTTATAATATTATTTAAAAAGAACTAATGCATCAATGAGTTTATTCATAATAACACTAATCTTAATAAAGCTAATTGTTTGTATTGGCAAGCATTCTATTATTTTCATCTAGATTATTATTACAGGTAATAAAATATTGTTATAAAAACATAGAGAATGTAGGGTTCTCAAACTAGTAAATATGGCTTTCTGTAAAGATGCATTGTGTTTAAATTCATTTGTGATATTCAGGCACACAAAATATTACTTGTTCTTACAGTTTTGAGCACAAATCAAAATACATTGCTCCTATAAAGAAAGGAAAAAATAAATTAGTCTATGAAGATATTATTATACTTAAATATTTTATTCTGGTTTGTAAATATGTGGGAAATATGATTTATTAATATCACAGATTTAGATTTTTAAACCATATTGCATCCTGGGTTGACCTGCATCAGTTATGGCATTATCATTGGCAACCTGTAAACAGCTGCCTAGAGTGGAGAAGTCAGTAGTAAAAGAACATGACTGAAGCCATTTGGTGAAGCTTCACAAATATGAGCATGAATGTGAATTCTAAGATACCGGTCAAGGAATCCAATGCATTCACTGGATTCACTTTGAGGACCTGATAGGGAGTGGCAGGGTTGTAGACTATTTTATTTTGACACTAAATTTGAATGTTATCTACTTTCTGTAGAAATTATTTAGGAAATCTTTGTAATTAAAAAACATACATTTTTTTTACTTGATCTTTAAAATAGCCATATAAATTGAGTAGTTTTATCCCTATTTCACAGATGAAGAAACAAAATCAGTTATCTCTGTCAAATAGCTAGTAAGTGACAGGCCTGGGTTCAAACTCAGGACATACAGACTCTGTAGAGCATGTTCTTAGTCACGTTGTTTATTAAGGAAACTGGTGTGTGCAATGCAGAATGCATATAAAACATATAAGACATGAACAGTGACCATTCTGACAAAGAAATATATTCAACTCTGTAATAGATTTTATCTAAATTTTCAATTTCTCATTTTCTACACTGTGACAATAGCATAATAATTTTAAACATTTGTACTTCTTGACTTTAACATACATTCTATTATAGTTTATATTTAATTGTATTTTTAGCACTTGAAAATGTCTCTAAATAAGAAATCAAATAAATTATATGTACTTAATAAAAAGAAAGACATTACTCTTATTTATTCATGTTTCTTTTATAAATAAATTAATAGCTTTTGAAAGGATGACTTCATGTAACATGAAATAATTTTATGTGATCATTTTATATCATTTTTCTAGTAAAAGTTCATATGAATAACAGGTGTGATGCTAAACTTATTTTTATAGGACTCACGCATATTTTGGGAAGTATATTAAAAACATATATACTAATGAGGAAAACAAGGCTCAGAATTTAGTTTCTTAGTGCAGCAAATTGGAAGTGATTAATGTGTTAATTATGTTTCCACACTATATCCAAATTCTTTATGCAAAACTTTTGAGACAGCATAAAGCTATACAAATTAAGTTAAATAATAAAATATAAATAGAAGAAGCAATTCAGGAGTAGGAAAAAAAGAGCCGTGCCTGATTTTCACATTTGGCTTTGATATTCTTAAAGGAAGAACAAAAATAAAAACCAATTTTATTATTTGTTCGGTTCATTTGATCATAAAAGAGGAAGCACACTAGTGCTTTATGAAATATAAACCTTTTTAAGAACTAAAAATTCTGTAAGGTAAAAATGTCACAAAGATTTTATGTAACCAACACTGAATGCATAAATAAATATCTTCAGAAATAGCTTATAGTAAGCAAAGTGGTGAATATTGTTACTGTATATTGTGAAATCTCTTGACAAAAGCTAAGAGAATAATAAAACACACCCTAAGCAAGGTGAAATTGAGAAGAATTAAATGAATGTGGTAGAACTTGATTCAAGCATTAAATGTAAATATTGTGGGTCTCTTATGTAATCTTCAGTGTCCAGAAGTGTATCAGTTTTTATAATTCTGATTTGGTTATGAATAGAATAACTGGCATTTCCAGTTAATGCCCGGAGTTCTGGCATTCTGGGTTGCTGATAAGGGCTTACACATGCTTTGGAAGCCAGACAGACAAATTATAATGCTGGCACTCGACGCCACTCAGTACTTTCTACTGAATGGAAAACTACCACCCTTGCTCTGCCTGCTCCAGACATAGTAGCTTCAGAGTGAGGTAAAATTTGTCTTCAGGATGGATTTTCTGATCTGATCAAATAGGAATACATGCAGAGTTCTATATTCTGTAAATTATAGCAAGGGAGAAATAATTTTGTTCTAGAAAATATCAAAATGGGCCACTGAATCATTCAACAAATAGATAATATTTATACCTTAAGCACTGTGTTCAGATTGATAAAATCAACTCTCTCAATATTATAGTGTTTGTGTTCAAGACAACTTTATTTTACTTAACAATGACCCCAAAGCTCAAATGGTGTTGCTGGCCATCAAAATATGTCAAAGAAAAGGCATAAACTGCTTCCCTGAAGTGAAAAATTCTGCTTCCAGCAGTCTCAACACAGGGATGAAACTTTTAGCTCTTAAACCTCAGGCTTCAAATGATTTGTGGCAAAATCCCAGTCACAAACATCCAA
>PVKE010026552.1:0-22219 GCA_004027555.1 Craseonycteris thonglongyai
TTTCTTGAATCCATTCAAAATACAGTTGCCACAAAATTTCTACCCAAATTTCTCTATTAAGTTTAATGGTTGTTACTCTTACAGCTATATCATCAGGGTTAAAAAACAATTATTGGAACAGAGTAGTAGATTGATAAACATTACTTATATTTAAATAAATATACCTTTTCCATATAGACCTCAGAAAACAGACATACAGAAGAGACTCTCTGTTAACTAGAACTCAAGCAATCAGCACTCTCAAGGAACCAGCAATTTTTTTCTGCTGCTTGCTTGAAATTTTGCCAGTTTCTTCAGAGTGTCAGTTGCTTGAATTTTGGTTAACAGAGAGTATACTTACATTTATCCACATCTACCAATCCCCATGGGTGCTGGTTAACGGAAAGGCTGCTGTAATAAGACGGTACTACAGTAGGGCCCCATATTTTTCAATAATGATTAAGTTTATTCACATTTTTTTTATACATGAATCATTTATTCATTGTTGTCTATGAACAAGTCATAATAAACTGATAGGCAGTTCATTAATATATTCTGATAAGCATTGTGAGAGATGCAGCAAAGAACAAGACAAGTTAAACTTTGAATGATACCTCTTGGGTATCATTTTAAAAAATCACGAAAAAGATAATTCAGGGAAGACTACAATAATAATCAAAATACAAGCAAAAGTGAAAATGCTTTATATGTAGAGTGTAACCTATTAATAAAATATCTTAATCATGATAATTATAAAAAAAGTAAGATTGGATATTTTTAATACCCTGTTAGATCAGTCATTAATTCAGGAGTTATGTTTACTTTTGTACTTCCTCCCAAGGATACTCTCTTTGAAAATACATTAACTATTATTAGCCCTAGAAAAATTAAGTTGCTCCTGACTTTAAGATATACAAGGCCTGTGAATTAATTTACCTTTAGCCATGACGCATATCAATCTTATTCCCTATAGAAAGACATATTAAACACTATACAACATAATTATATTGCTATGTAAATCTAAGAACACTTTTTCCCCAAAATGGATTAAATTACTTCCACATAATATTTTCTGATGTTCTTCCTAAGATGGTAGAGGCTGCTAGCATCATCGATTTATTTTCTTTTAGACGCACCAGAACCAAAGATAATACTGCTCACTTAGGCCATCCTCTTATAAATATTCATCATCACATCACAGGTTAGATGGAGAAACAGAGAGGAGATGGACTAGGACCAATCTATTACTTTTATTCAAAAGAGCATATATTCTATGGACTGCAAGTGGAAGCCTTTTATTTAGATATGGAGGTTGGTATCAGTATCACCAAAATTCTCAGCATTACTGGGAGCCTAATTGAATGTGGCTTATGTAGATTTCCTTTATAGTTTTGATCCCCCAAACTTCTAAATATCCCATAAAATATATGAATAGGAAAGCACACATTCATTAAGTTAATAGTGAGAGTCTACAATTGCTACTAAATGCAAATCAGTTAGATTAAATGGTTACATTATATTCATATAGAAAGTTAATTCCAACAGTGATAATTATTATTATCTGAAATCCATCATCAGGAGAGAGACATGTAATATTAAAAAAAAAAACCACCACCAACACGAACTCTGAACATGCTCAAACTTATGCTGTTTCCTATTTTCACCTCCATTATCTTAGTACACTTTTAATGTGTTTCATCTCCAGGGTAAAGAAACTAATTGTCATGTTTCTCATTATTAGATAAGTACACGCCGTAGAGATAATTATTTTGTGTTAGACTATACAGTAGAAACTGCATTTAGTTAGAAATGGTGTGTTTCATTTTGGTCATTTACTAGCTGTATGATCTCAAGAAAATCATTTCATTTGATAGAGATTTTTTTTTTTTTGAAAATTAGGCAAAATTTATTTGTCCTGACTACTTTAAAGATTATGAAAATCTGATGAAATCATATATTTGAAATTTTTGTTTTTATAACCACAAAACTGTCAAGATATAAAGCACTTTTTATTGAATCATTCTAAGCTTCATTATTAATTGCAATTACTTTTCAGATTAATGTAATGTAGTTTAAATCATGCTGCCAAAACCAACTTATTAATAGCAAATAACTTGATCTGGGATCACATCTGAGCACCATGAATATATCAAGCTCTTATAGCCTAATAGTTACTATGGTTACTTCTTTCTCATCTTGACCCTTTATTAAGAATAACACTCTAATTTTGACTTGTAATATCAGAATTTCTGTTACTTTTTCTCTCTCTAATCTTCTTCCTTGTGATTTCATCTGTGCCCATATCTTCCACTGTCAATTTTTGAGGGCTGACTAGATATCTTCACAGGGCAACATTCTGATTACCAATGTTTAACTTGTGCAACGCTAAATTCATTATTTCACCCAAACCTTACACTTCTTTTTATTCTTTTTAGGCTTGGTATCATGTCATGGAGTCTTTTAATGGTGACTTTCTTCCCCTCAACCCGTCTTCCCAATCTATCTCCTATACTCCTCATTCAGGTTTTACGCTCCCTGCAGAAGACATTTTTAAGCACTCTCGGATTACCTTCCCTAGTGCAATATACTACCCAATTCTATGTACAGGTCTTTATTTGCCTATCTACTGGACTCTTCTTAAACTGCAGAGACCTTTGTATTTTCTGACGCTAGCACAAGGCTTAGTACAAAGTTATCACTCAGTTGGTACCTGATGAATTAATTCATAAATGATTATTTCTTCCTAGATTCTTGCTTTAACTCTTGTTTCTATCCTTTGTTATTTTGTTCTGATTTGATTAAGGATTTTCAGCCCAACTTTTTGTTTAAATCTATTACAGCAGTGTAAGCTCACCGTGAATTGAATGAATAAAAGGCAGATAACATCAAAGGACTTTGTCAGATTCACACAGTGAGCAGTGAATCAAATCTGTTTTGAAACGCATACCACTGCTCCATTCACATGTCCACACATTAAATATTTTCAAGTAACTTTTGTTAGGGTATTAGTTACATTACATATCCATATAAAACTTAGGTGAATAATTTGATAAGTTTTGACAACTTTGTACACCCACATCACCAACTCCATAATGAAGATATTAGAACATTGGTCAACTCATCTTTGCCTTCTGCTACGTGTAGTCAACCCTATGGCACTCATGGCACCAGGCAACCTGTGATCTGTGGGCCTTCGCCTCCATCCTAGGCCCAAGTGGAAAATTGTAGAAAGCATAAGCTCCTGAAACATATCTTTCTATGGAAAGCTTAGCGCTCTGCTGACTTTAAATGTCAAAAAGTTCATGGTATCCCATTGTTTAGTACAGAGCATAAATTGAAAGGTGAATAAATGGAAAGTTAAGGGATAATGAATTGATAAATGACATATATATATATAAGGAACTTTCAAACTGTTTTGAAAGTAGTTGTACCATTTTACTCTCCTATCAGCAATATATGAGAAATGCAGTTGCAATACATTTCCTTCAGCACTTGGGACTGGCAGTCTATATAATATGAGATATTATCATAGGTCTATAGTAGTATCTTGTATGTTTTTTTAAAGACTTCATTTCTTTTTTACTGCAGTTTTAGATTCACAGCAAAATTAAGAGTGTACAGAGACATCCCATGTATCCCTTGCCCTACCCAAGTATAGCCTTCCCTATTAGCCACATCCCTCAAGGGAGTGGTACATTTGTTACAATTGAACCCACATTGACCCATTATAATCACCTAGAGACCATAGTTTACATTAAAGTTTAATTTTGATGTTGTATATTCTATAACTTTGGATAAACATGTAATGACATGTATCCATCATTGTAATATTATATTGAGTATTTCCACTGCACTAAAAAATCCTCTCTGCTATACCTATTCATCCCTACTCGACTTCAACGTCTGATTGCTACTTATCTTTCACTCTTTTTGCCTTTTTCAGAATGTCATATAGTTGGAATCATATATTCATATAATATGAAACCTCCTGTAAGGGTTTTTGTATGAATATAAATTTTCAGCTCTTTTGGGTTAATGCTCAAAAGCACAATTGCTGGATTTTCATAGTAAGAGTATATTCAGTTTTGTAAGAAGCTGGCAAACTGCCTTCCAAAGTGGTTGAATCATTTTGCATTTCCATGAGCAATGAATGAAAGCTTCTGTTTTTCCATATCCTCTCCAGCATTTGGTGTTGTCAGTGTTCTGGATTTTGGCCATTTTAATAGGTGTGTAGTGGTATCTCATTATTGTTCCATCTAATTGAGTTTTTGATTTGCATTTCTCTGATGAATAATAATGTTAAGCATTTTTCCATATTTTGATCGGCCATTGGTGTATCCTCTTCTACAAAACATCTGTTCAAATATTTTGCCCAATTTTTAATTGGTTATTTGTTTTTTGTAGTAGTTTTGAGTGTTGTTTAGATGGCCTGGAAATAGATCTTCTGTTGGATATCTGGCAAGCATTTCCTCTAATAACTTTTTCATTTTTTTACATTATCTTTCAAAGACAATGTTTTTTGTTTGTTTGTTTTTTACATCAAGTAAGTCCAATTTATCAATGTTTTCTTTTATGATTAATGTGTTTTGTGTCCTAAAAAATAATTTCATACCCAAGTACATAATCTTTAGATATTTTATCCCTAGAAGTTATATAGTTTTTACTCTTATATTTAGGGCTTTAATACTATTTCAATATTATATTAATATAATGCCATTTCAGGTTAATTTTTGTGTATGGAGAAGGTTAGGGCTGAAATTTTTCCATATTTGGATATATAGGTATTCAAGTTCATTTTTTGTTGAAAATGTTATTCTTAATTATTGAATTACCTCAGTGCCTTTGTTAAAATTAAGTGACTGCACATGTATGAGTCTATTTCTGAGCACTCTATTGTGTTTGTTTGATTTGTCTATTCCTATGCCAGTACCACATTGTATTGATTACTTTAGCTTTATATAAAGCATTGACAGAGCACATTAGTTCTTTTCTTTCAAAACTGATTTAGGTTCTCAAGACCATTTGCATTTTCATAAGTGGAACCATTCATGTTTTTAGGGTCAGGTTGAGGCTATTCTTAAGCTGAATCTGTACCTATACCAAGCTTCTTTCTTTGCCCTATTCTGCCCTGCTCACACCTTTATAAGCAATCTTGTCCAACCCATGACCTTCAGGCTGCCTGCTGCCCAGGAAAGCATTGAATGTGGCCCAACAAAAATTTGTAAACTTCCTTAAAACATGAGAATTTTTTTCAATTATTTAAAACTCCTCTGTGTGGCTCAGCACAATTCTTCTTCTTCCAATGTGGCCCAGCAAATCCAAAAGGTTGGACACCCCTGCCAGGTTTCACATTAAGAGCACATGTTCAATGAATCACCTGCATAATAGTCTTATCTCAGTCTCTGCTTCTTGGGGAACTGAGCTAAAATAGTTCATTTTACAAATGGTCCTAAGAAACAGACTCTATAGAATTCTAGTTTTTTACTCTCTGGCCATATAACAATGAAGATCCCATAACTTATTAAATACTGATAATACCTGGAATACTGAAAAAGTACAATTGTTAAAAAAAAATTTATACAATGAATTGGAAGGGAATGCCGGTGAAAGGAATGTACAATTTGGGGCAATAGCTCAGGCATTTGAGAAGTGGACGAGAATGATGATAAAAACTGTGGCTATTGCAGGGCATAATGCATGCTTTGAAGAGAAAAAATGATTGACTCAAATGCACTAATGCCTTGTATAAGGCTAAGTATAAGCACCGAATGTCTTCTTGGTAGCCTTTAAAGAGATTCTCATCTCCTGGGGCCAGATGACACACTGAGCTGGAGACTGGTTACACAATTAATTGCAAGAACTGAATGGCTGAATTTAAGAGGCGGCTGAATTTTCAGATAACACTAAGCTGTCTGTGCTACAGTCACAGGCCCGCTCTTGTAATAGCTATCTGGGTTGACTCAGGAATCATGAAGTCTCCAACAACACTGAACTCTCTGGGGTTTCAGATGTCCACCTACACTGTCAGATGACAGAAGTCCCTGCTTTGATTGGGGAAGGTGCCTCATAACACAATACTTTTCTCCCTCGGGATCTGCACTTATGCCTTCTGCTGGCCTCCAGACAAACTAATAAAATCAAATCTATGCATGACCAACTAGGAAGCACTAGGACTTTAATGGAGCAGAATAATTCTATTCTAAATGCTCTGCAGAGTCTGGGTAACATGTACTGATAAGAACAGGGAGAGTTCCTTGGGGAGTAAACCCTGAGGGTGCTGGATAAATAAGGGCAAAATATAAAGCTGGATAAATGAGTTTTGGTCAAGATGGGTGAACTCCCTCTTGACACAAGATTTAATATCTTGTCAAAGGCCCTTGGATACAGCCCTAAGGCCCTCTGGGATGATAGATGGAAATTTGGAGAAGATTATAAACCTCATTAATTAGCATGAATACTAAAATTTCTATGGTAAACCATGAAAGATAGGAACAAGAGATCAGAGAGATAACAGTGTTAAAATGATCTTACCATATAAAACTAAAATGCCAGGGGCTAAGGGCTTTGCCAAGAGAGCTGGGAGGATTCTTTGTTTACCAAGTGGTAAGGAATATACTGATAAGGGCTGGCCTCAGCACCTTTGAAAAACCAATAGTGGCTGTTCTCTGTAGCCAGACAATTGGATATAATCTTTTTTTCTTTTTTAATTGCCATAGCATTTAATCATATTGTTAATTGGAACCTCAACTAAATTAAATGTCATATTATTATTGGTATTCTTGTCTATTTATTCTTCTGTTTTTTCCTATTTGATTTTGAATATTTAGCACTACACACATTACATAGTAACTAAAATATTAAACATATCCAGGTTAAACTTTATATATAAAATCAAATTATATAACCTGAAAACACTAAGCATAATATACTGGAAATAGTAGGCACTTAATAATTGCTAGAATAAACTGAGGTTACATTATCAAACTGAGCTTCCTACATTATCATTGTAACATTAGTTCTCTACACAAATATCTAAAACAACTTTCTATTAAGATAGAGAATAGGGGGAAGCTGGGATGGCTCAGTGGGCTAAGCACTCCCTTTGCAGCCCTGGAGACCAGGGATCGAATCCCAGCTCCGACCCATGTGCTGAACTGGGGTGTGCCCCCCAATTCAGCTCTTGCCGTAGCCTATGCGGGAGGCTCCCGGCCCAGCTCCTGCCCTGCGCAGCCCCGTGCCCACCTGTGGAGTGAAGCTATATGGAAAACTAATGCTGTTGACTATGGAGACTGCTCTGGGCCCTCCCCCTTCTCTCTGTCTGTCAAAAACCAATAAAAATAAATCTTAAAAAGGGAAAAAAAAAAAGAATAGAATGAAACTCTTGTGTTATAGTTAGAGCCTTTCAACACCTGTTCCTAACTTTGCATGTTTCCAAACATTATAACTAGGCTCATTGTTCACATCTACTCTAAATTAACCCATGCTTTTATGAAAAAAAATGTTATTCATTCTACCCCCAAATATTCTCTGTACTTTTCTCCATCTTAAATTTTGTGTATAACCCACATCTAACAAGCCTGAGATAAGAGTCAGGTGGTAAATAATTAACAAAATACTTATTTTATGCCTCCCAGAAAGTACTAATAAATTCATCCCTATAGCTGGTGTGTGTGCATGTGTTGCAAAGACTAGGGGACAAAAGGCAGGGGTCAATAATTATTATAGTATTTTACAGGTACCATCTTTCTTCTTTTTATTTCTACTTGCTCTCTTGAACCTGAGCTGTTGAGACACTCCCCTGTTTCACTGTTCAATTATCAGCTAATGTGTCCAAAGCCACTATAAGAAATATCTAAAGTATCTGTATTTCTGTTTCACTATAAAATGCCAAATTTTTGTCTGAGTAAAATTCTGCAACTCTAGTACTCAACATGGAAACAGTCAATTATAAAACTCATCATTCATCAAATAGAATTAAAAATTATTTTAAAAAAGCTTTACTCTTAGAGCATTAATCAGATAAGACTTTCCTCAGGTATTGTTATAAAGAAGACACCATGTAATATAAGAAACTTGTCCTGAGTATTGTTCTTAAACAATAAACAAAGAGTTGCTCATTTCAATAAAGCTTAATATATTGAACTAATAATATCTGTGAATGAAAAGGTGGCTTTGTAATGAATCTGACAAGTTCAGTGGCCAAAAGTAACCTCATAAACCATAGGGTGATCTAATTGTAAATTCCCAAATTGGCAGGTCATGGTGGGTTGTCTCACCCCAGGCATATAACTTCTTTAGAAAAAGATTATCTTTGCCTTAAGCAAGCCCTGTCCATTGTTCTTGGGTATCTACCGGTAGGTTAACACACACCTTTGAAATGCCAGAGTAATGCTCTTTTTAAGACCCCTTGGAGGCGTAACCATCCTCAAAGGAGTACATAGTATCATGAACTATAATCTTAACTTCCTTCCTTAATGCCAAATATATAACAGAAACTGCAAAATGGTCATTCTGTGGAGCATTTTCTCAGTGTTTTGAGATCGTGCTTCCTGGTGTGTTTTCTGTTTAGGTCAAATTAATTTAAACTCATAAAAATTTTCTCCAGGTTTTGATGTTTCATATGTTGAGTTTACTTGGTGTCATCAGTAGGATTCTAAAGAAGCTTATTCAGAACAATCCTGCAGATCTGGACCTGGTGACAGGTACCCACAGGGACCCATTGTGCCCTATCAGCTCCCACTTTGCATTGAGTGAATGTGGATGAGTTTTCTCTTCAGACCTCCCGGCCACAAATAGCAGATCTGGACTTCATTTGAGCTGTCTTTCAAATATTCACAAGGTGGAAAAGGGTTAAGATAACCCAAGGGAAGGAGAAGAAAAATGGGTGCTTTTAATTTTGTCCTCTTATTGAAGTGTTTACACAGAGTCTGAACTAATCTTAGCTGGGCAAACAAGAGCATGAATTCTCTTTAGCTCTGAAAGAGAAAGGATACTTATTTCCCCATCATAAGCCTTGGCCAACGGTCCTTAGGTGATTTAAGAATCTCTGTGGGGTTGCCTGAGGAAATTTTTTCTAGGGTGTGAAGCGGTCCACCCACAGTGTTTGACTCATCCTGAGATATGCACACAAAAGCTGGTTTGCACCAGAAGTTCCTTCAGTCCCTACAGATTTCAATAGAAAAACTAAAATTAACATGGGAAATCGTGCCTCCAAGGCCAAAAGCCCACAACAGTCAGCCTCCGATTAATATTCCTGCAGAATGCGGATCCTTTGATACTTCTAAATTAATCTTCTGCACATACAATTAGAAAAAGCTGGCTGTAGAGTTAGGCACAATGTATGAAAAGAATATTTAATTGGTCTCTTGAATCATCAAAAGGAAGATTTAGATAAATGGATCAACCTATTATGTTGTTTAGGTGGCAACCAATTTTTTTGAAGTATTAAAAACTGCTGTCCTTATTTTAAAAGGGAAAAGGTCATTTGGAACTTGACTTGTCAAGGACAGATATAAATTGTAAATGCCTTTAAAACAAAAGTTATATTCAATGGTTCTCTTATAAACTAGTGAGTTATTCTCATTGCTAAAAGGTCTGTTTGTGTCTTGTCTATTTAGGTTTCTATCTGCGTATGTATGCTGTAAATGTGAGACAATCTTCTACCTCCAAATTGGAATGTTAAAATTCATTTAAAAGCAACAGCTTGTAAGGATTGGGTTCTCCGAAGTGCTCAGAAACATTAACTAAAATGATTTTCAAGTTCACATGATCTAAGTTGAACCCATAGTAAATAAAAGTTAGTTTTAAGCTTGTCAGTTTAATTAGAACAGACATGTATTTTGAGTTACTGATTTATGTTTCTATAGGTTATAAAATGTCTTCATAAATTTGACTTTTATTATAAATTGAGGTTTTGAGAGTTAAAATGTCAATATATGTAATTAAAACTATTAGGAATTACTATACACTGTTCCAGAAAGGCCCCTGGAATACCTCAAAAGATTGTTTCTCTCCTTACAAAAGAAAACTATTAAACTAATCAGGCTTCTTTTTATGTTAAATTACATGGGAAGTATTGTGAAATAAGTGATGAAAAAAAAAATACTTGGAGGGTATATTGTATGGGTGAAAAATGATTGTAAATTAAACAACTAGTGGGGTTATGGGAAACTCAAGGTAGCCACTCCGTTCTTTCTGGTTCCCTGGTAAACACCATTTGTCAGTTTTCACATTTATCATAGTATATTTAAGCTTGACTCTAAGTGCCAAATTGGTAACCACTTTCATTCACCCTAAGCTCTCAGGACACAAAAACTTTAAAGACCATTGACTACCACCAGGAATTTGTTGTTATTTTATGTTTTCTTTTGGGAATGGACGTCATAAAATACACTTTTTAACCTCATTGGAAAAGATTTCACCAGGCACTTCGCAGCAAATGGACATACCCTTGTTTCTAACAATCGCCTCCATTTACAAAGGGCACCAAAGACTGCTTCAGGTTTACAGGCTGCTAACATTAATGGTAAACAGTTATCTCAAGACACTGTCAAAGCCTGTATATGTACAGACTAATGAACTCAGAAACCATTTGTTTTGTTGTCTTTACCAGTCTGCTATGATATTACTGTACTTGTTCTTTGTTTTTGTTTTGTTTTGTTTTTTGTTTTGTTTTGTTTTCTTAAAAAGTCCAGCTGTTAATGGTTGCTGAAGATATATAAGGTAACTTTTAATATTCTTTTTATGAAATATCTAAATGGTATACTAGCTGCAAAATACAGAAAAATGAGGCAGACAGCAAAATCAGATCATGATTAGTTCACAGAATAGAAGTGATACAGGGTTTCTCACAAAGGAGAGCATAAGATCTGACTGCCTTTCATTTACCTACCCTTCCCCAGCACCAAACTATTAGTCCAGTTGACTATATACTCATTGGTTATTTTCTATGTGACTAGCATAAAGCTAAAATAATCTAAATCATTATGTAATTTCATATACAGTCTTTATTATTTCTGAAGGGGAAATAAATCACAGCTAGTAATAAAAAATGATACAAACTTACTTATTTTCTCCCTCCCCTTCCCTTCCACCCTCTCTTCTTTCCTTCATTCTATTCTTTCCTTTCTCCATACTTCCTCTATTCCTTTTTTTCTTTCCCACTTTTGAGGAAATATGCTATCTTATTACTCACAAAAGGCTTATTTAAGTAAAACCTAAAGACTGTATAATGTTTCAGTTCTATTTTGAATCACAGTCAGTTGAGACACCTTTTTTTTTTCCTGTTCTTTTTGGCATAAGATTCTACAGAGGCAATTTTAAAACTAATTGTGTAACAAAGAGCTTGTGAGAATTTACATTATTTTTTTTTTTTATAGATGCTACATCCCCCAAAATTTCCTACTTTGTTGGCAAGTTAGTTTGAACATATCCAATTTTAGATATTTAGCAAAAGCCAGTTTAGTATAAGAGACTGAGACACTTACATGCAATAAAAATAATTTTTCCAGATGTGCCCTGATTGACCAAAAAAGTAACATTCCATATGGGGAAAAAAATCTGACAGACTATGCTCAAAGTTCTGGAATTCTCACCCTTCTTTTAGAAATACGTGTTGGTATTATTTAATGTATTTGCATACCTCATTACATTGTGCTTTGAGTTCACAGGTGTTATATTTTTCAAAACTGAAGGAAAGACCCTCTACCAGCAAAAAGATTACAACTTGCTTTGTTGCTGTCAACATTTTATTGCTGTGGTCTAGAACCAAACCCACAATATCTCTGAGGTACGCGTACACAAATGTAGAGTTATGAAATTAAATGCCTATAATGTACAAGGTGACTATGTAGGTATGTTACATGGGGAAATGATCCATTCATTAAAATTAAAACAAGTTTGTAATTCATGGAAAATTTCTGATAATAATAAGAGAATTAAGTCTTAACTCTAGGCTGCATGATATAAAAGTATATTTAATAAGCAGGCAACTAAAGATGAAGAATTTAAATGAGAAGGCTTTTATAATAAGAAAAACATGATGCCACATCACCATTATTTTCTGCCTACAATTTAATTTATTCTATTTAAACTTTTAAGATGAAAGAATAAGTAATTCAGCATAGTATTAATCATCAGTGATTTCATCAAGTACCTGGACTTTAAGACAGAATGTGGGTCAAAAGGCAAATCACACATTGAATGCAATTTTGTAACTTTTTAAAATTTAATACCCATTGGTGGAGTATTAAAAAAAAGCCACACCTTGGGGTAATGCCTGGCTTTTAATCAGCATTTTGCCTTCTGAGGCTAGTTTTTCTATAATCAAATCACAGACCAAAATTCAGTCATTTCAAACATCAAATGAGGAGTTTCCCATCACGTGCACAAAGGTTTTGACAGGTGGCAGGATAAAAAAACAAAATTCCTTGAGTTCTACAGGGGCTCACTCACTCAAACCTTACAATAAACATAATTGCTAGGGTTATTACCTCCATTTTACACATGAGGAAACTGAGTCCTGGAGAGGTTAAATAAATTCCCAGTCACACAGAAATGCAAATAGCTGAAATCTAACCTCAGGCAGTCAGCTTTTAGTTATGGAGGATGACCTCTTTATGACTAGAGTTGGCTGAAGTATTTCATAAAGATAATATTCCAAATAAATATCATTAGTTTAAATTCCTAGAGGTTGTGTCAAGCATCAGTAGTCTATTTGTCAGAGTCCAGTTGTGTGTTTCAAGGGGGGTTAGGCAAAGTCATCTAACAACCTGCTGCTTGGTAATAGAGTTACATTCACATTTAGCCCAAATACGTCTAACGGAGTAGTTATGACCTAAGCATAGTACGATTACACACACACACACACACACACTGTTCAATTTGGTACTATCAAAATTGTGTTTTAGGCATTAATGTCACTTCCTTGGGTATAGTAAATTTAAACGTGGCCTGGGAACTGATCACCTTTATATAGACACTTCCAGAGAGTAAAGAAAAATAATCTCCAACTTATTTTTTGAAGCTAGTATGTCTCATATACCAAAATGAGATAGGAACAGTACAAGAAAGGAATGTTATATGTCAATCTCACTCATAAATATAGATTCAAAAAGTCTAAATGAATATTAGCAAACCACATCAAGAAATGTATTAAAAAGATAATGCATTGTTCTTGAGTTTATCCTAGGAAAACAAAAGTAATTTACCTTAGAGAAATAGTTGTTTATGTGTGTCTGTATTTGTGTTATTAATAGTTAAGACAAATATTTAATGCAGAAATTTATTTTATTTAATTCATCAACCATTTATTATAAAAACTGAGCACACTAAAAATAAGCCCTATCTTTTTAACCTCATACTGGGCATCTAATTAAAACTTGTAGCAAATATTATTCTAAATAAGAGTAAGAAATAAGAATTAAGAAATTAAGTTTTCTGTGGCTGTTGTGAGAAGTTAGCATAAATCAGGTTGCTTAAAACAACCAATATGCATAATGTGTTTTTTTCTATGACTAGAGACCAGATGTCTGAACTTATTATTAATAGACTGAAATCATGGGGTCAGCAGGACTATGCTTCCTCCAGAGGGTTTAGGGGAGAATCTGCTCCTTACCTAACCCAACCTATGGCGGTCGGCATTTCTTGACTTGTGGAGTAATGTATTTCTCTTACCTCTGTCATAATGATTACATTACTTTCTCTTCATCTGTGTGTCAACTCTCTCTCTCTTTCTCTGCCTGTGTTTTTTAAGGACATTTATAATTGTAATTAGGACCCATACTGATAATACTGAATTCTTTCTTGATTTTAAAATCCTTAATCTTATTTGCAAAGAATCAATTTTTTTCTTATAAAATGATATCCATAGGTTGCAGAAATTAGGATATGGATATGTTTTGGGGTATCATTTTTCATCCTACCACAAAGAGGTACATAATTATCTTAAACAAGAAAAAAGATTTATTCCTATCTTATTTTTGTAAAATGTTAGTTTTCTTTCCTATTACTTTATATGTTTTAACTGATCCCCACTACCACCTTCTACTGTGCTTTGTTTTGAATATTCAAGTAAAGTAATGCAAGACCAGGGAAATAAATACATTCTATAAGGATTTTAATGGAAGAAACAAAACTGTATCAGTGACTACTGTTACATCTGTTTGCACTGAAAAGACCTAAGAATCTAGGAACGTCTTTTTAAACTTAATTGAGTTTTTTTTTTAATGCCTGCATTAAGAATACTATGCAAAAATCAATTACATCTTTCCAGACAAGGATCAAACAAAAAATGTAACAATAACAACAACATACTCAATTACAAAAAATAGCAAGATACTCAGGAGTAAATCTAATTATAGATATACAAGATCTTTTATGTAGAAAATGTTATATATCAAAACACATTTTAAAGGTCTCTAAATAAATTATCTTACAAGAATGGACAAAAAGACTCAATATCTCAAAATTTTGTTCAAAAATTTACCCTTTGATTAAATGCAATTCCAATCAGAATTGCAACAGGATTTCTTAAAGAATTTGAACAAGCTTATTCTAAATTTTTGTGGACGATCCCATAAACCAAAAATAGCCAAGACACCTCTAATGAAGAAGAATAACATGTAGACATTTACTCTACTAAATACAAGATTTGCTATAACATGATATTAATTCAAACTGTAATATTTGCAAGGAAAAATGGAATACACTAGAGAGAACAGAAAGAGAACTAGTCCTAGATAGATATTGGACACTGTTATTTGAGGTCATCATACCCTATTTGATACACTGTGCTTAAAAAATAAAATGAGATCACTAATTTACATTATGCACAGAAATTATTTTAATGCATATTTATTTAATTGTCAAAGAAAAACTTCAAAACATTTAGAAGACATGTGAGAGAATATCTCTGATATTAGAATAGGAAGAATAGGGCCATATTTATTAAAATACAAAATAGTAAACACAAATGAGAGACTGTTAAAATTTTAAATATATATCATAAAATTTGTTTAGTAGAAGATACCATAAAATGGTGAAAAGACAAACCACAAACTGGACATTATCTGGAACCAATTAAATAGAAAAATGGCTAGTGGATATAGAAAATAGCAAATATATAAAATGAAATATAACCTTTTTAATAATAGGGAAATTCAAATTAAGATTCAATGAAATATTACTTTATACCCATTTCATGTGAAAAGCAAAAGTAATATGTGTGATAATACTAAAGGTTATCAAGAATTTGGCACAAGGGGATATTTTAAAACTGCTTTTTGAAATTGATATTGTAATGGTTTCAGGTAGAAAATGATGTTATCCTAGAAGAATACATCCACACACCATGACTCAATAAGTACACTCCAAGAAAGAGAACATCTGAATTTATGTATATTAATAGGCTTCAGCTCAATATTCACAGATATTTCAAAATAATTATGTCAGAAATTCAGACTCATCCCAGACAATCCCTTCTCCTGTAGCCTCTAAATACACAAGCCATTGAGCACCATAAATTCTTTCTCTCTACTATCAAAATTTGGTAGAAGTCATTATTCATCATCAAAATACAGAAATATTAATAATCTGTATTCTAGACACCACAGTTTTCCACACCCACTCTCCATCTAGCACTCAGGACTTTTTTTTTTTCTTCTTCTGTAAACCTACTAATTCACTACCTTGCTTAAAACTTTTTAATGGTTCTTTGGGTACACTATAAATGACTTAAAAAGGTCTGCATTTGTATGTGTAGCCACCCACACCAGCCAATAGTCTATTTGCTCTTCAAAATTTAACCAGATATATATACGTATTTTTAATTTTATTTAATATACCACATACTGTCTTACCTTAGAATCATTATGTAACACACTTCCCCATTATTCCTGGACAACACTTTCCATATATCTTCACTTAACTCAATTCTACCTTATGTTCAAGTTGAAAGTTCAACACCTTCCCTCAAGAAAGCTTCCTTTTCCCATCCGCTGGCATCTCCCTGTCCTTCACACTCCATGAGCTACCGTTATCTTTCCCATCATAGCATTTATGTCTATTGCATTTAATTATTGGATCACTCTCTGTTGGATTTTGATTATCCCAAATTGCTAAGCTCGCGTACAGATCATGCCTCAATTTTCACTATATATACACCCGTATTCAAACACAATGCTCTAAATTGAATGGGCAACGTTAAATGCTAGTTGAATGAATAAAAGAAATGTAAGTATTACTGACGATTTAATAAAATTAGCTCTCCACTGATAGCACAGAATCTTGTACCTATTACATAGTAAAAAATGTATTTATATACCCAAATAAAAGTACTGTTAATTTTTACCATTCATAATCTAAATATTCCAATAAAAAAAGAGATAGGCAAACAAGTTTAAGAAAATTTAACTTGGATAAAATATTTATTGGGCATCTGCTATGCCCGAGCATAGTGATAACTTCTAGGGATTCAATGGTAAAACAAACAGATAATGCCTGGCTTCAAACTGCTAGATCATGTGGCTGTGTTTTAAAGACTGATATAAACATCATTCACTCTATTAGGTCGTTAGCCCATCAAAGCCAATTGCTCCCTAAAAGGCACCTTTCTTGAGCTGTTTCCCTGAAACATTTGAAAGGAGACTTCACAAAGGAGCTTCCTATCCCTTGACAGCTTATCTCAGCCTGAGCACATCTCACAGTTAGGATGCCAACGCTGATTTTTTCTACACATACCCTTTTGAAGAGATTTTATCCAAAGCAGGTGCAATGAAATGCAGACATATTACATTATAGCAAGTTATCAGAACTTTAATATTGATAGTATGTATTAATGTAAGTGCCCTCGGAAATGTTAGCATTTTAAAACAGAAAAAAATAAAATAAAATAATAAAAAAATAAAAAATATATATATATATATAAGCTCTACAAAGTTAGAGATTTTATCTGTTATTTTCAATGCTGTGCCTTGGTACCTAGAAAAGTACCAAGGCTTGCTAACTCTTTATTGAAGGTATGAAATAAACACACACAAATATTCTCTATTGCAGTATGAATTATCAAAAACAAAAAGTAAAAAATATACATGTTAAGGCCACATTAATATTAACACAAGTGATTAATATTGGAATCCAGAACAACCTCTGAGATCTGGAAGTGAGAGAAAAATATTTATGGGAGAGATCGGAATTGAGTTGATTCCCTAAGAGCATGTAAGATTAAAACTGTTAGATAGTGGAGAGGCATTCCAAGTAGAAAGAACAGCATGAGCAATGATGAAAAGGAAAGAAAGCAAAAGCTTTCTCAAGAATGGCTAAGTTACTGGCAGAGGTAGACATTTCATCAAAGTAATTGTGAGAAAGTAACATCGATAAGCAAAATAAGGAATGATAAGCAAGACAGTAGATACAAGATTTTAAAGAGCCATGAAATAATTTCATATTTATGTTAGAATTCTTTGAATCACTGCTTTCACTACTTAATGAATATGTGAACTGTCTCCCCAATTTGACTTTCTTTGTTTTTGGTTTTTTGAGAGCAAATTTATGTCTCTCATACATGTTATAGATGGTATTGCATTTATAAGCTCCCTTCGTGGACCCAGGACTCATGAAATCAGCGTTCAATTACTTATTCACTCCCCACATATTCATTGAGACTTCACTGACCCTGGTCATATGTTTAACAGACAAAGGTTGTGAGTAAAGGGTTATCTGTAGTCTTGGATCAGGGGCAAATTTTTGTAGTGTACATAAGGTTTAGAGACCTCCTAACAATAGATAATCAAAGTAGCAAATCAGTCTTTTAACCATTATGACATCTTAATACCATCACAACTCCACGATTAATCCAAATTATGCAATATTATCTAATTTACTATTTTTAATCAAATATTTGTTTATCATGTTTCATTCCAGTAAAAACTCTAGTATTGCGGTTAATGGCCTATCATATTAGGGCTAAATTCTAATTCTCATTCTAGCCTTTCAATCTTTTATAACCTAACATGATTTCTCTCTCTAACAAGATGGGTTTTTAGTTATTTCCACTGAAGCCAAGGAACACAAACCAGGTCACAAACCCGTTAAGTCCTGAAAACAGGGCCTGCCATAGGAAATCTAGGGCATTGAGTCCTTAGATGATAAAACCGTGCAAACCAGGCAGTCATTTTTCAGCTCAGCACCCTCTGAGATCAGAAACAGTTGGCTCCATTTAAATAAGTTTAAAAATAGACTAACCAGCAGTTAAAATTTTCAACACAGCAAAAAGCAGTGAGGACAAGGTTTATTCTTTGATCTCTCAAAGTATGCTTCATTGAGTCTGATAATGGTGCATGACATGAAGAATGTTAGCTCTCCGTACTCTAGTCTCACATTACCTGGGTTTTACTTAGTCATCAGTGTAATTTATCTAAGGGCAACTTGCCGCTAAAAAAAGAGCTCAGCTTGAAGCCCTCTAGCTTACACAGCAGGAGTTTTCCAGAAATTTTACTGCTGGTAAGGAAATTCTTATTTATAGAATCAGGGATCCTTGCTAACATTTTGACTGCATTGGCTTATAGGCAGAAAACGTAATTTTTTTTTTTTTCCTGCCAGATTAGTCCTATTTTCAGGAGGCTAGAATATATGCAGAAGCCAGCATTGGTCCTATATCAGGAAACAAAGGAAATCAGAATGACAATAAAAAGTATCTTAAAACAAAATGTTTTTCTCATTGACTTAAAAGCACTAGGTGTTTGGGGGTAGGGAGAGATTTGTAGATAACAGTTATAACTGAACCCTATTAAGTTGGTGTTCTGTGAGGAGCATGCTTTGTAAGGGTGCCCAAGCTGGAATTGAGAAATTTTGACAATTGTATTCACATAGATTTTGCACTGACTAGATAAAAATTCCTCCTAAGTTGACTAAAGAGTATGTAAATAAATGCACATTGCAAATAAGGATGCTTATTTTTCATTACATATACTTATATATCAGATAGTAGCATCTCTGTTGAGTATTCCATGACAAACACTAAGTGGGATATTCTCAGATATTTGCTATAAGAAGAGCTCTGGGTTTTCCTTAGGTCCTGCCTGATAAGAATGGAGAAGAAATTGATTCAGCTATCCCCACTGCATGATTGATGCCCAAACAAGAGTTGTCTTGATCAGTGAAAAATAGAAAGTAAAGGCAGAGAATATAATAGTTATTTAAGAGCAGTAAAAATAAGATAACTGAACTGATAATGGGATTAATTCCTTGAACTTAAGCCTGTCATCTGCCCTTTTCCTTCCTTCCTTCCATCCATCCATCCATCATCAATTAGGTTTTAGGTATTAAACACAAGTTGAAAGCCGAGCATTACCTCTAACAAAGGAGCTCACAATTTGGTGGGGGAAAAAAATCATCTGAACAAATAAATTACAACACAACTCTGGAAAATGATACTATAGTTGTTAACAGAGAACACAAGTGTTGTGGAGTTAGAGAAATCCTCTCTGTGAATGAGCTATTTGAGCTGAATCTTAAAGAATGAGTAGGATTTTGCCAGGAGGAAAAAAAAGAAGAAGAAGGTATTCTAGGTATTCATAACAGCATATAAAAAAGTTCAAAGTAGCAGATGAAACTAACAACAGCAATAGCACTGATGTACCCATGTAAAGGTGAAAAGTTAAATTGGGAGTTAGATGCATATCAGGTATTGATGAGAAGTAATTTATGGCTGGATTTTGTGTGCCAGAAAAGAAGTTGTTTTTGTTTTGTTTTTAATATAGACAATGTGTAACTGAAGGTATTTTTAAATAAGAAATGGGATGTTCTTGTATTTTTTGTTTAAAAGGTGTTAAGTTGGGGGGGGAAACTGACAATGAGTGAAATGGAGACCTACAATAGCAAGACACAATGGGGTCCTTAATGAAGATGCAGGAGATATGGAGAGGAGAGGCCCAACTTGAAAGAAATATCTCAATAGAACTGTACAGGATTTGAAGTGTAATGTATTTGATTTTAACTATTGATTTGATTACTATAGCAAAAGTTGAAACATATATTTTAATTAAATTTATTGGGGCAACATGAGTTAGCAAAATTATATAAGATTCAAGTGTACAACTCTATAATACACTATCTATGTGTTGTATTGTGTGCCCACCACCCAGAGTCAGTTCTCCTTCCTTCACCATATATTATATCTGAACTCCCCTTTCCTTCTCCATCATCCACTTCCCCCTTTCCAACATTTTCTGTTTTCTGAAACAAACAAGCTGATCCTAAAATTATATGGAAATTCAAGGAACTCAGAATTGCCAAAATAATTTTGGAAAAGAGTCTGTAGGATTCACACGTCTGCATTTCAAAACTTACTACAAAGCTAACTGTAACTAATATGCTATCAAGACATGAGATACTGGCAAAAGGATAAATCATTGGGATAGATTTAAGGGTTCCAAAATAACTCCTCACATTTACAGTCAGTTGATTTCTGATAAAAATGATAAATAACTCAAATGGATGACTAATCTTTCCAAAAAATAGCGCTGGGTCCAACTGGATGTAGACATGCAGAAGAATTAAGTTGGGCCTGAATTTCACACTATATGCAAAGAATAGCTAGCTCAACAAATCAGACTCCTAAGTAGATGAGCTAGAACTATAAAACTCTTAGAAAAAAGTAAAATTTTGTGACCTTGGGCTAAAACTTTGTTATTGCTGTTTTAGTTATGACACCAAAAGTATAGGCAAGAAAAGAAAAATATACACATTGGATTTAACAAAAAAATAAAATGTGTGTGTGCTTCAAAGTACATTATCAAGAAAGTAAAGCATACAAATTACAGAATGGGAGGAATTATTTATAAATTTATATCTATAAGAGACTCTTATCTAGAATACATAAAAACATTTAGAATCTAATAATAAACTCACAAATTATTCAATTAGAAATGAGCAATAGAATATACAGACATTTCTACAAAGAAGATGTAAAAATGGCCCATAAGCATATGCTAAGTTATTCAACACCATTAGCCATTAAGACAATACAAATAAAAGTCATAATAAGGTAATGCTTAATATATATTAGGATGCTATGAACAAACAACTGGTAATAGCAAATATTAGCAAGGATATGGGGAAATTGGGACACTTATATGATGTGAATGGGACTATAAAGTGATGCAGCCACTTTGGTAAACAGTCTGAGAGTTCCTCAAAAGTTTAACCATAAAGTACTCTACTCCCAAGAAAAATGGAAACACGTTCACACAAAAACCTGTACATGACTGTTCATAGCACCATCATTAATAAAAGCCAACAAGTAGGAACAATGCAAATACCTGTTACCTGATGAAGGGATAAACAAAGTGTAGTCTATACATACAATAGATATTTTTCAATAAATAAAGGGAAATACTGATACAAACCACAACATGGATCATCCTTGAAAGCGTTAGTGAAAAAAAGGCAGTAAAAAATGACCAGGACAGATAAATAAGTGATTGACTGCTAAAGATTATGGTATTTTCTGAGGCAATGATGAAAATGTTCTAAAGTTGGTTGTGGCGATAATTGCACAACTCTGAATATACTGTAAATCATTGAATTGTACACTTTAAATAGGTGAATTTTATAGTTTGAATTATATCTCTCTAGAGCTATTACCAAAAATAAATAATGAATAAATAATTTTTCCATACATTATGCTTTTTTGTTGCTGTTTTTTGAAACCAGGGTGTAGGATCCCTCAGTGTATTTCAAATTGTGGAAAGTTCAATATTAATATAAACAAATATTCTGATTATTTTCCTGTCCTCACAAGAAATTGGAGAAACCAATCAATCAGATCTCATAGAGAGCCCAGAAACAGCTGCTAAATTGAACTTCCCAGAGACTTGAAAGTTTTCAGAGAATTATGAATGCTATGAACCTTTTCAAAGGTTTTCCAGAATACTAAGTGGCTTGAGATTCCATGTTATCTTGCTAAGCCTTTGGTCATAGAATTTAATTTGGGTTTTAAGCATTCTTGTCCATTTTCCATGTGTACCAGTTTTTTGTTTATTTGTTTCCATTTGCAATAAATTATTCCTCATTCCTTGAATTTTCTTTTTAAATTCTAGATAGAAAAAATAAATGTGATTGAATTTCAATTTAGTCACAAGCCTTTTTGCTGGTCTAACTAATACTTGATACATAATTTTCATGAGTAGGTATGAAACTCTGTTGTTCTGTATTTTATAGGAAGAGACGGACACACAGTAAA
>PVKE010026553.1:0-11653 GCA_004027555.1 Craseonycteris thonglongyai
CTCCCTTCTCTCTTGCTCTCTCTCTCTCACACCTTCTCTCAAATAATAAAACAAATCTTTAGAAAAAAAAAAAAATTCAATATATTTTTTCCTATGGAAAAAAATCAAATCCATACTGTGGAAATTTGACCCATTAAAATTAATGTGTAGCAATTCATTAAAACTGCATCTTTTATAGAGGTGTTCATTCAGATATATGCTGTAATGATGTATCTTACTACTTTAAGCTGTACTTATATTTCTCATTTCCACAGGAGGTTTGCCAAACAAACAAATACAAAACAAAACAAAACAAAACAAAACAAAACAAAACAAAGCCTCCTTTCTCAAGAAATCATTAAATACTTTATTAAATAGAAAGAGGCAATTTCAAAAGTAAAATAAGAAAAAATTTATTTTTTCAAGAGTGAGTGGCTAAATTAAATCTTATTTCTTTATTCTTGTTCTGAGAGTTTTTGTTTTCCCATTTCAATATTCTGGTTTTTTTTTTTTAAGATTTATTTTATTGTTTTTGATGGAGATAAAAAGAAACAGAGTGAGACAGAGAGAAGGGGGAGGGCCCAGAGCAGTCTCCATAGGTGTACATCATCGGTTTTCAACATGGTTTTGTTCCACAAAGGTGGGAGGGAGCCTCACAGGGCGGGGACTGGGCTGGAGGCCTGCCTCATCGGAGACACACCCACTAAAGCCAGGGGCTGAACTGGGGGGTAAGAACCAAACTGGGGGCCTCCTGCATAAGAAGCACATCCTAGTTCAGCATATGGGTCTGCACTGGCTGGGATTGAGATTCAATCCTTGGTCCCTGGGGCTACAGAGTGAGCACTTAACCCACTGAGCCATCCTGGCTTCCCCTCTATTTTGAATATAGAGATCTATATCCCAATAGAAGTGGTCCACTTCTAATATGTTAACGTTTTGGTTTATGTAAATACAATTTTGAAGCTGTGAAGGAAGTTTGAGAGATGCAGGTATCTTTAAGTAAACATAGATGATTTGGGTGGTTGTTTATTTAATTAAAAAAAAAATCAGTGTTTCATTTAATTACCACATTAACCCTCTGTCCATGTCTTGGATCAAAGGATTCATTTTCATATTAGAAAAAAAAATCTTAATCAGTTATTTTGCATTCTAATTTAGCTTGCTTTTATTTATTTTTTTAAAATTTTTTTTTATGGACTGAGATAGTTGGCACTTGAAAAAGTCTTAAAATTTGCAATGAAAATATTAGAGCTAGCCCACTAGATAGTTTTGCATATATACATTGTGTTTTTAGTTATAATACTTTGAAAAATGTCATTTTAAAAAATCTCATCTGTTAAATGGACTAACTGGTAAGAAAATCTAGTATGATATTTATAATAAAATCTAGTTTAAAATTCTAAATGCATTCTGAGATTCACATCTTTTTTAGTTTTTACAAGGCTTTTCTTGACAATAGGGTTAAATTCTATCTTAATGAGATTGTACCATGTTGTTTATTAGTGCACCTTACATTTAAACAGGAAAAGCAAAGTATAAAAAAATATTTGGAATTATTGAATTTCATAAAAAAAGAAAAGAAAAATATTTTTTCATGTACTTTTTATTTTATAACATTATATAAGTTTCAGGGTGCAACCTCATAAATCCAAAACTGTATATACTATGTTGTGCTCGTTGCCAAAAGTCTGGTTTCTATTTGTTAATAGACAAATGAGTTCTTGTACCAATTTTGCCCTCCTTCTATCCTCCTTTCCCTTTGGAAACCATGTATCTGCTGTTTCTTTCTCTGAGTTTGTTTTGTTTTGCTTGTTTTGTTTTACTATTCCACATATTAGTGAAATTATAGGGTATTTATCTTTTCCTGTCTAAACTATTTCACATAGCATAAGAACCTCAAGGTTCAGTCATGCTGTCATAGCATATGGCAAGATTTCACTCACCATATACTATGGAGGATTATTCCATAGTTTATACATACTACACTTACTCTATCCAATTCATTCATCAATAGACACTTAGGTATTTTATTTCTTGGTTATTGCAAACAACACTTCTATGGACATAGAGTATCTTTTTGAATTAGTTTTCATATTTTTTAGATAAATACAAAATCTAGAAATAGAATAGCTGGATTAGACAATGGTAGTTCCATTCTTAATTTCTTGAGGAACCTCCATATTGTTTTCCATTGTAGCTGCGCTAATTTACATTCCCACTAGCAGTTTGCAAAGGTCCCCTATTCTACAACTTTTCTAACACTTGTCATTCTTTTCTTTTAGATGATTATTGCCATTCTAACAGGTATGAGGTGACATTGTGGTTTTGATTTGCATTTCCCTAATAATTTATTCTGTTGAACATTTGTCCCTGTTAGCCATCTGTATATCTTTTTTTGGAAAAAATACCTAATTCAGATGCTCTGTCCATTTTTTAATTGTGTTGTCTTTTTATTGTTGAGATGTATGAGTTTTATATAATTTAGATATTAACCCCATATCAAATGTATGATTTGTAAATATCTTTTCTCATTCGGTAGGTTGCCTTTCTGTTTTGTTGGTAGTTTTCTTTGCTGTCTAAGAACTTTTTAGTTTGATATAGTACCTTTTGTCTATTTTGGCTTTTATTTTCCTTGTTTTTGGAGTTAAATCCACAAAAATATCACTAAGACCAACGTCAAGAAGCTAACTTCCTAATTTTTTTCCTATATATTTTATGGTTTCAGGTCTCACATTAAAGTCTTTAATCTATTTTGAGTTAATTTTTGTGTGTGGTATAAGTGCATGTGGTTGCCTGTCCAATTTCACCAGCACCATTTATTGAAGAGATTCTCTTTATAGTATGTTGTTGGCTCATTTGTTGTAAATTAGGTGTCCTTATGTGTGTGTGTTTATTTCTCAGTTCTCAATTCTGGTTTATTGATTTGGGGTGTTTGTTTTTCTACTAATACCATACTGTTGTGTTTACCATAGCTTTTTAATATAGTTGAAATCAGGGAATTTGATCCCTCTAGCTTCATACCCCCTCCCGCCCCCCTCCTCAGGATTGCTTTGGCTACTCAAGGTCTTTTGTGGTTTTATACAAATTTTAGGATTCTTTTGATTCTATTTCTGAGAAAAATGCCATTGGAATTTTGATGGAGATTACATTAAATCCATAGATTGCTTTAGGTAATGCGGACATTTTAACATTAAGTCTTCTAATTCAGTAGCATGGATTAGTTTTCCATTTCTTTGTGTCTTCAATTGCTTTAAAAATGTCTTACAGTTTTCAGTGTACAGGTTTTTCATTTCATTGGTTAAATTTATTCCTAGGTTCCATGTATGACTATGGGTGTGTTTAGGTGTATGTGATTGTAAAAAGATTGTTTTCTTAATTTCTCTTTCTGATTTTTTTGCTGTTAGAGTGTAGAAAATAACAGATTTATGTATGTTAATTTTGTGCCCTGCAACTTTACTGTATTTTGTTATTTCTAATATTTATTTATTCATTTATTTATTTATTTTAAAGTGGAGTATTTGGGGGCGAGAGAGTTCTTAAAAATGTGCCACTTTTTCTTAAATAATTTTAATATAATACAATGGAATTTTTTTTCAAATCAAAATACTTCATGAAATTCATTAATGAAGAAAATTATATATGCTAGGTAAGTTTTATTTTATAAATTCAAATTTGGAATAGTTACTTTTAAGGTTAGTCAATGGAAAAAATAATAAAGACCTTAGATATATTCAAAATCTTTAATGTAGAATTTTGGATGACAGTATATTATTCATTGTTTTACCATTTTGAACTTCTAATTTGTTTTGTAATTGTTGTCATTATTCTGCTTGTAAAGCCTAATTTGTCATATAACTCAATTAAGAAGTGATGGTAACCGATAATGATAAATAAACATGTAGTGACTGGGCAAGGCAATAACCATCTGAATCATACCAGTGAGTAGCACAGTCTACCTAAACAATGCCAAAAATTATAGTCTCAGCTGTCAGTAAATGAATAAACAAATAAAACAAAGGAACATTTTATTGCTAGGTGATGTTTTATTCATTATCCTAAGGGTAGATCTCTAATGAGCTAGACTGGATGCTAATGAAAAGTTCTTTGTTTAGTTTAACTTTCACTTCCACTCCACACCTAAATAAGATTGCTTTCAGTGAAATATCTTTTATACCCGTTTGCCTTTAGAACACTATATACACTGCATTACATACTTCTCAGTCATCTTGGCTGATCTCTCATTTTTTACCCAATTTATACATGTTTGGGTTTTCCACTTTCAGAAGGTCTATATCCTGATTGTTTTTTCCATATAAATTTATGCTTTCTTCTTCATATCTAGTTATCTGATGTTAACCACCACCCCTAGGCACATGACTTCTTCACTTTTTGTCTAGCTCTAATGTCTCTCTAGTTTCCAACTTCATCTACTTTTTGATTGAAGAGGCAACTTCAGTCCCATGTGTCACAATGGAACTCTTGATATTTTCCTCCCCCATGCTGTCCTCTACTACTTTGGTTTTTCTCTGTCTCTTTACACAGTTCAGTAATTCAACCAGAAACTCAAGCACAAACAGGAGTTTTTATGTATTATAACTTTTATCTCCCAGTGACAGTCCAACTGAAAAGGCATCCAAATCTACCTCCAAAATATATCTCAAATCTTTCCTCTCTATATTAAATTTATTAGGGTGACATTGATTAGTAAAATCACATAGGTTCTAGGTGTACAATTCTACATTACATAGTCTATGTGTTGCATTGTGTGCTCACCACCCAGAGTCAGTTTTTCTTTTATTGCCATATATTTGACACCCACCCCCCACTTCTTTCTCTCTGGTAACCACTAAAATACTGACCGTGTCCATGAGTTGTTGTTTCTTTGTTGCTTTCAGTTTTATATCCCACATATGAGTGAAGTTATAAGGTTCTTGATGTTTTCTGTCTGGTTTATATTTTTCTTTATCTCTGCTGATACCACGGCAGTCTAAGCCACCTCTCTTTTGGACTGCCACTTTTGCTTCCTAACTCATTCTTGATTTACCTACTGTCAAGATCCTGGTAGGGAACAGATGCTATTAAATAAGGTGTGAATGTGGTTAAGGCACCAACAAGAGATGGTAAAACATGCCTGAGCCAGCCCAAAGTCATAAGGAACAAGGCTCAGGAATGGCTACTTGAACCTGGTGTGGATAGGTACATTTCAGATGGAAAAGTTCTTCCATTTATCTCTTCTCCTGCCCTCTGAATGTTGCCATAGGTCCAAGCTATAACAACAGGAGTCCAGAAGACGAGAATCTAATAGGAGTCTAAAAGACTAGAGTGTCTGATTGATACTGTTTGTAAAGTTCAGCCTCTCAGCATAAACAAAGAAAAAAAGTGAGAAGGGAATGCCAGAAAATATCCAATGGGTTCCATCACAATCCTTTTTATTTCAGTCAATAAAGGATCTTTCAATAATACTATTTTTACCTTGTGAATTAAACATAAACATGTAAAACACCCATTGCAGCTAAAATGAAATTCAAACTTTTCACTATGCCTCCTTCTGTCCTGCTTTTCTTTTCATTCAAATCTCTCTCTCTCTCTCTTTTTCTTTCTGCATTCCACCTTCCCTGCTCCAGAAGACAGGTAGCTGCATGCTTGTGAGAAGTTTTTGTATCCCTCTTTCCAGAATATTCTTATGTCATCTTTTTCAAATTACAGAAAAGGTTGTAGTGGTGGGGAGTGGCGAGGAGCCAATATCTACTACATCCAATGGTGATTAACTTCTATGGAGAACAACAGACAGGACAAGGTGGAAAGGGACAGAGATATATTATTCTTTTATACATAATAGTCATGAGAAAGTCTCAAATAAGGTGATGGTTAAGTACAGACCTGGAAGGAAGTTAGAGAGAGAGAGAGACATTCAGGCACTCTTACTACATGGCATTCGGAGCAGAGGAAACAGATGTAAAATCTTTGAGATGATAGTAGGTTGTTTCTGTTAGAAAAAAATAAAGTGTCTTGAATAACTGGCTTGGTGGGCAGAAGAAGGGCCAAAGACAAGTCAGAGAGGTAACCAGGCCTAGACTACGTAGGGTTTTGTAGGCCGTTGTAGACGGTGGCTTTTATTGTAAGTAAATGGGAGGTTGTTGGAAGGTTTTATCAGGGCAATTATATGACCTGATTTAAATTTTAAGCAGCTCACTCTCATAACTTCGTTGAGAATAGGCTATAGAAAGGCAAAGATGGAAGCTGGGTGACTATATAGGTACCTTCTGTTGTATCACGTTTAAAGATGGTGGTGGCTCACATAAGAGAGGTGATGGAACATATATGAATTTTGGATATTTTGAAAAAAGAGATTATAGAATTTCTTGATGGGTTGGATGTGAAATGGAAGAAAAACAAAGATATCAAGAATTGTTCCAATTTTTTGGCACCAGATTACAAACTTTGTTATATATACTCTTTTATAGCTTTCAAATTGTTTCACATGACTAGATTTTTATTTCAAATATTATAGCTAGCATCTTGAAATTGAAGGGATAATGGGGTTGACCTCAATTGCTTATCAATGTGTGTAGTACCTTGTAGACACTCTGTAATTATTTGCTAAAAGGGTAAATGAGCTTAATTCTTTCTTTGTGTTGTCAGTCTTAATGATGTACTAGTCTGGAGATATCAGAAGGGCTTTCTCAAATTATGAACCAACAAAGAAAGAAACACAGATTTCCAGGTGATGTAGAGATAGGATACTGTAAGTATCAGTTTTTTTTTAGCCTAAAGAAATTTTCTAGTAGGGTAAACTGAAAGCTCTAAGGTGTATGACTTCTGTATTTTCTAGGGTATTCAGGAAAGTTTCAAGCTTAAAGAAGAAACTCAATTACTATTTCGTTGCATTTAAATAAAATAGTTAATATTTAGATGTTTCAAAATGCTTTGACATATATTCCAGTGAGTTTTTTTGAAATAAATGTTTTGGCTTCTTTCTGGATCTATACTTGTGACTCATACTTGATATTTAGGTACTTAAGGGACAACTGATGCATATGTTGCCCTGTTTGGACACAGTAAACTGACATTATGGGTGGATGTAATTGTAACAGATAAGAAGAAATGTACTTCTAAAACCAATCACGTAAATACACTTTGGGGAGCAAAAGATTCTAATAATTTTATCTCAGAAAGTTCTTATAGACTTTAGAAAAAAATGTATTTTAAAAATTATGTGTATAGTTTTAATACTACAGGTAGTTATATATAGATTGTTATATATACATATAAACCATTCATACATATACTGTATGTTTTGGTCCATAAGACGCACCTGACCTGCCTGGACCCGCTCTCCTTCCATGCAGTCCCTGCTTTCTGATCTGGCTGCAGGCTTCCCCATGGCAGCATTAAGGTCCCCAACATGCACTCTTCTTTGCAGTATTCGCTCCATAAGACGCACACACTTTTCCCTCCACTTTTTGGGGGGAAAAAAGTGCGTCTTATGGACCAAAAGATACAGTATATACGTGTATAATAAAATAAAGAAATATTATGGATATGGTAGTATTAATGGTTTTATTTTTATACACATTTATTTCAGAAATGATATAGATGACATTTAAAAAAAATTTTATTCCATTGTTTTTGACAGAGAGAGAGACAGAGACAGAGGGAAGACAGAGGGCCAGAGCTGTCTCCATAATGTACGTCATCAGTTTTTGACAAAGTCTTATTTCACACAGGTGGGTGGGGAGCTATACAGGGTAGGAACCAGGTAGGGGAGCTCTCACATGAGAAGCACACCCCCATGAGCTGGGGGTAGAACCAGGATCATCCCACATAGGAAGCTCACACCCCCACAAGAATCAAACTGGGGGTCACACCCCAGTTCAGCATATGGGTCTGCATGGGCCAGAGCCAGGATTTGATCCTTGAACCCTGGGGCTGTTAATAACCCTTGTTATTAACATTATATCACACATGGAACCATTAATTATATTTAAAATGAGTAATAAATATTCTCAATCATATCTCTTTACTATTTTATAAATTATTTTTTTAGAAACTATAATTAAAACTAACTTTTGAAATTTGAGTACACACTATAATCTTTTATCCTTTTGAGAATGTGATTTTTTTCATTATGCAATTTGTTTTTTCAATGTCATCTGGGTGTGAGGGGAATGCATTTAGTTCAATTAATTGTTTACTATTGATTAAAGTCCTGAGACTTAGTGAAGTTACCTATTAACTTTTAGGCTTTTATCCTATAGAAATGCAGATATTTTTTGCCTCATAGAATAAAAAATCCCAAAGGTTATAATATAATGCCCTTTGAAATTTAACCAGTTTTATATCCAAATGTTGCCTATGAATATTGAGCTTCTCAAATGCTCTTTAACCAGGTGTGTGTGTGTGTGTGTGTGTGTGTGTGTGTGTGTGCGTGTGTGAGTGTGTGTTCCAGCAAAACTTTATTTACAAAGGCACACAGTGGGCTGGATTTGGACTATGGACTGCTGTTTGCCAACCCCTGCTGCATTTCACTGTAGCACAAAGTTTTTAGCCACCATGTAAAAATAGTCAACTCCCCCTGTTCACATTTTCTGCTGTGTTAGCGGGCAGGCAGGATAATTTGGCCTTTTCTTAGACTCAGGAGCTCAGAATTGATTTTGTTTACGAGAAAGATATAAGGTAGCTCAGGCTCACCAATGATGTTTAGCTGTCAGATCTGCAGAGTGAGTGCCTTGGTGTTGACATCTGTGTTGTACGGTATCTGCTTTTTTCTCCTGACTTCAGCCACATTGAAGGCAGTGCCAACTGTCCTAAAGCTTAGAAATATCTTTGAACCTATTTTAATACCTCATTGCTTCTTCATTAAATAAGTTAAATAAAATGTTTGATGTGTTTGTTGTGCATCAACGTAAGATACATGCTCTTACCCATTTACAATTATTCTGTGGCAATGTAAAGAAAATTTCAAACTTTGAATTAATATTATAAATAGTTGTATAAAATTTATTATGAATAATCTCATAACATAAGGATGGCTACTCTTTTACACTATTTTTTTTCTTTTTTTGTTTTTCTTTCTGTAAGGGGTTGAAAAATGTCCTGCCAAAATCCATAATCACCTGAAATCTCAGAACCTTATTGGGACCTTATTGAGAAATAGGTTCTTAGCACATGTAGTTAGGTAAGGATGTTGATCTGAAATTATCTTAGATTTAGAGTGTGCCATAAATCCATTGAACAGTTTTTATTTTTTTAATAAGAAGATATATGAAAACACAAAGACATGGGAAAGAAAGAAAGTCATGGGAAGATGGAAGTAGAGTGGAGTTAACGCTGCTACAAGCCAACAAAAGCAGAAACCATCAGATGCTGAAAGAGGCAAAGAAGAATTTTTCCCTAGAGTTTTCAGTTACAAGGTAGCACAGCTAACACCTGGACTTTGGACTTCTGGCCTCTGGAACTGTGAGAATATACATTTCTTTTTTTATTTTAAGCATACCAATTTATGGTGATTTGTTATGACAGTTCTAGGAAACCAACGTTCTTTGTATTCGGATTCTTCTACCTTCTTTCATATGTGTTTCATAGAAAGGTCAGGGAGCTTTCTTATTGGTAACATATTTCCGTGTACTTCAAGATAGTCACTTTTCACATTTAACAATGATTTCCACCTATTTTCTTCAAATAAAATTTTACATAGTCAAGCTTATTACTGAATCATATGTAACTATGAGTTTTTCTCTTTTTTTTTTAATTAAGCAATGAGTTTTCCCAGTAGTATTAAGAACTCTTTTGATATCACTATTATTATTTGTCAATCAATTCCTCCTATAAAGGTATTTTAATTTCTTTAAATCTTTTCCTATTTATAGAAATTAAAGATTTTTAGTTATATGCTCTTTTAAGGTAACATTGTATACATTAATCCTTTTCTGCCTTTTTCCATAAAAGGACATTTAGTAAAATAAAAAAAATACCCAGTGAAAATTAAGAACATTTTTTTTGAAGTTTATTGATTTATAAGGAAAAACTATTCTCTCATGTAGACCCAAGATTATTCCATGTTAGCATTCTAATTGCCAATTTATTTTTTTGAAAAAGAAAATTATGTTGCTTAAAAATGCATTTTAAAATTGGTAGCAAATTTTAATCATTCAAAACCATTTGGTAGCCATATGTAGAAGCTATTTTATAAGGTAGTTTGCTTGTGTCCCTTGCCTATTTACGAATTAGGGTTTGCATTAGTTTGCTAGGGCTGCCCTAACAACATACCATGGACTGGGGGCTGAAACAAGCAGAAAGAAACAAAGCAAACATTTTTGACCCACAGTCCTGGAGGCTGGAAGCCCGAGACCAAGTTGTTGGCAGGGCTGGTGTCTTCTGAGGACTGTGAGTAACATTGTGGTCCATGCCTCTCTCCTAGCTCCTGGTGGTTTGCAGACAATCTTTGATGTTCTTTGCATTGTAGGTTCATCATCCTGAACTGTGCCCACATGTTCATAAGACATTCCTCTTATATGCATGTGTGTTTCTGTGTCCAAATGTCCCCTCTCATAAGGACAGTAGTAATATAAGATTAGGGTATACCCAAATAAACTTATTTTTACTTAATTATCTCTTGTAAAGACCCCAAATAAAGTCATATTTTAAGATAATAAGGGGTTAGGACTTTTACCTACCTTTTTCAGGGCACACAATTCAACTCAGGACAGAATCTTCATGTTTTTCATTTCTTTATAACTATTGAAGATGTTAAATATAAAATACTACAAACATATTTTTCTAGTCTTGTTGCTTGAATTTTAATTCTCTGAGATCAAGTCTTGGTGTCAGTTTTCAGAAAATATATTTGTTATTTTTAAAGCCTCAGTTTCTTTCAATTTAAAATAAAAGGGGCTGTTTAACATATTATGATCTAGCAGTTTAGGAATATTATTAGAAAATAAGGAAAAGGAACTGGCAGGATTGAATGCTTCAAGGATCACTATGTAATGGTTGATAGAAAAAAATAATTTAACATTTTAAGGGTTGAGTTTATGTTTCAACTAGCAGAATTGATTATTGGTAGTGTCATTTAGGTTGACCTATGTATTTATCATAGATATGTTCTCCTGCTTTTTGACATACAAGTAGTTGGCCAAATGTAAGCAAGAATAAGTAAAATTCTGAGGATACTAGGATAGCACAACAGGTTGAGAGCTTGCCTTACAACTGTGAGGTCTGTGAATCGAATCCTAACCCTAGCCCATCCACACTCACACGCTGCACTGTGGAATAGCTGATAACCCCCTGGATGGCAGCAAAGGTTTTTGCCTCCCATGCAGGAGCCCCCCAGTTCTGTTCCCAACCACATGGTCCCACATCCACCTGTGTGAAGTGAAACTCTGTCAAAACTAATGATGTACGATTATGGAGACTGCTCTGGGCCCTCCCCCTTCTCTCTTTCTCTTTTGCTCTCAAACAATAAAATAAGTCTTTAAAAAATAAGTAAAATTCAGTGGTCAGATTACACTGTGTCTGTCAGAAAAGCTATTAGCAATAATAGAATTAAAAATTCATGTTGCATAGCTTTCCTCCAATTACTGGAGGAAAAATATACAAATGCAAAAAGTTATCTAAGTGGATGTTCATTCTATTTTTTGCCTTGTCACCATTAAAAAAATCCCAATCTTGAAAA
>PVKE010026553.1:11753-22314 GCA_004027555.1 Craseonycteris thonglongyai
ATGGCTGGTGGGTTGGGGGTAGATTAGGATTGTTGCAGCAAAAACAAAAAGAGAAAGAAATAATTCATATTTAGCTTCGAACACCCAAGATAGTATTTTCAAAACTCCACTGAGAAAATGAGCTTGGATTCCATGGTGGGGGACTGTGACTTCTCTATTAAATAAAAAAAATAGGTCTAAAGTATAGGATTTTATGTAAGGGAGGTTGTAGTCAGAAAATAAAATCATAGTCTGACTGGATCAATAAAATGGAAATTAGGTTAAATGGTTGGGTTAATATCATTTGGGTTAAATTTTGAGATACAGTGGTGCTTAGAAGCCTATAGATTGTTAAAGATGCTTTGAGAGGTATCTTTCTCTGTGTTTTCCACGGGGAGCCATAACCTTCAGGAGAGACCCCAACAGGAAATCTTTCCCAACTTTGTTCACAAACTTAGTGACACTGATGAAAGACAGCTATTTGAAAGAAGCTAAAGCAAGTTTCCTGTTCCTCATTACTGGTGTGTGGTATGAGCAGGGAACCCCAAATCACCCACATACCTCCATGATAGATGTAGAAAGACTTAGTGATGGCTGCTGGAGAGGCTAAGGATTGGGGTTGCAACAGAGAGAGCAAAGAATCCACAGTGTTTGAGACAAGAAAACCCCTTCCATAAAGCCAGCATGCTGTCCCCAAAGGCCAGATGAATTCAATGACACTAATTCATACCAGGAGCTCTGAGGAGAAGAGAGGTACCACAGACATTTGAGGACTCCTTCCCAAACTGGAGCAGTAAGTTCATGTTAGACACACCAAGGGACCAACTCAGGCTTTGTGGTACTTAAAACCAACAAAATTTTTGGAGTTTCATGAAGGAAAATAGAAAATTACAAGTGAAAAAATTAGGAGTAAATATAAACAACATATAATCTGAATAAAAAATTACAAAAGAAAATTAAAATTCTCAAAAACTGTAAAGTGCTCTTTAATATAGTGAAAGAAAATAATATAACAAATGATTATTAATTACCTGACTCACCTCTATAATACACCTTATCCCTGCATTATTGACTGCTTACACATTAATTGCTTCTTAGGATGAGTTTGTAGCAGCCCTCTGCAGAGAGTTTAGAAAAGTGACTCTGTCTTTCCTTTATCATGTTCAACAATATTTGAGGTTTTTTAAATTATTGACTAAAAATTAAAGTCTTCAAAAGTAGTATCAGTTTAGGAAAAGTTCCTTTCTGCTTCCTGACATATAGTTATGCCATGTAAATCTGTACCCAAATCATTGTCAAATCAGAGAAGTCCTCAGTCAAGCTTGTATTATATATGAGCTTTATAATTGGAGGGCATTTCAAGTCTCCCTAAATAGTCTTTAAGTTGACTACATTATTACTAGAAGCTTTTCAAGACTGTTAGCAATGACTTAAATTACATATAAATGAGTACAAACTATAAAAATGTATTATTCTACATTTAGACTCTATGTCTTCTCATCTAAATGACCCCAGAGGCTGATTCTAAAATTTTCCATGACTATGTCAATGCTACCAATCCAGAGGGGAATTGTGACAGAGATAAAATCAGAGTAGAAAGAGCCAGTGGCCTTCATCAGTTGTGGTTGGCAAATTTCATAAAAACATATCACCTTGTGAATAGATTCCAGAATGCTGGAACTTAGGGACTCAGAAACTTAAGCTGTGTGGCTTTAACAATCACTCCACGTGTGCCTTTGAGAGGAGACCTCACCTTCTCAGGGGAAGAAACAGACCTGAAAGAACTGAATGATATAAAAGGAATACTTTCAATTTATCATAATGAACCAGCACCATCACACTGGAATAAATTTACTATTTTCTGCTTTGCCTCCACTACCCTGTCATTCCCAGATACCTAGAATGTGGGGTTTGGGTGACCATCATATCTGTTCATTGAAAGTGAAAAAAATGTGTTTCCTTTATGCTTCTGAATATAAATAAATATGGGAAATTATTACATATACTTTTCAAGTTAATAGTTATTTTCTTTTAATGTAGTCATAACAATTACATTATCTAAAAATGTTTAAATTTCATCATTATATTTGTTATTATTAAACCTATATATGATAAAGGCTTTAAATTGCTCAGTCAGATTGCTTAATATTATTTTAAGGTCAATGTCAAGGGCTGGTGCTCAATAATACAGCAGGAATATGATTGGAACTGAACTCAGGTTTCAGGTACACAAATTCCAATAGTCTACTCACTGCCTTTTGTAGAGTTGCTCATCTCATCATCTTTCTTTACCCAAGCTCATGATCAGGTCTAGGTAAATTCATAACGCTGACCAAGTTGCTTTCCTTTTTCTCTATCTTTTTTTCTTTTTTTAAGGTTTATTTTATTATTTTTGAGAGAGAGAAGGGAGAGGGCCCAGAGCAGTCTCTATAGTTGTACATCATCAGTTTTCGACAGTTTCATTCCACAGGTGGGTGGGGGGCCACACCAGGTGGGAACTAGGCCCGGGGCCTACGGCATGGGAAGCTTGCCTCAGCAGGAACTGAACTGGGATGACAAGCACACCCCAGTTCAGCATATGGGTCCACCTGGGCTGGGCCTGGGATCAGGACTTGAACTTCAGACCCTGGGGCTGCAATTCAAGTGCTCAGCCCACGGAGCCATCTCTGCTTCTCCCAAGTGGCTTTTCTAATGTCTCTTTTTTTGTTACTCTGAACATATTTGTGCCCATTGACTTTACAAGTAGGTTAGACTCCAAAATACAAAAATGAGCTAGTAAAATCAAATTGGTCAATCCTCAGAAATCTCAAATTGGGTTGCTGATTCAATTCATTCCCTTAGCTAATAATGGTAAGAGGATAGGAAAAGAAGTCAGTCAATAGTGCAATGGGAATAAATCCAATTAACTAGCACTCAGGACCTCATACATGCTCCTCTTTCCTGAACATCTTTCTTGAGTGATAAGAGTAGAGGATAAAATTATAAGTAATCATATTTTGTTCGGGCAGAATATGATGTTCAGGAAAGGTCTTCTAGGGCAGGTATTATCTGGGTTGAGAGATAAGGTGGAGAAATTAGTCAGGTGATAGGAGAAGCGGTGACTCAAGACCAAGTGAATAGCATTGTAGCAGTGTGGGCTAAGAACATGGCATATTTTTAGTTTAGAAAGAAAACTTGGACTGCAAGATTAACTTGAATTGGAGACAGGATTGGGGAACAAGTAGGAATATTTTACATGGGAGGGTTTTTGAGTGACTGCTGGGAACACTTAGTTTTTTGAGAGACTTAAATATTTGATTAAGTAATTGAGGAGAAAGCAAAGTAACAGTTATATTTTGCCACTTGGTTACCAGAACCCTCCTTCACCTTGAAAGCTCACATTTTTATGTGTAGGGAGTGAAAAGAAAATGGTTAGGATAGATAGATAGATAGATAGATAGATAGATAGATAGATAGATAGATAGATAGATGATAGATAGATAGATAGATAGATAGATAGATAGATAGATAAATAGATGATAAAGAATTTCACTTGGTTTGGGTAGTTTATGAAACGTGTATAACATTTAGACAGGTTAATGCTTTGCAGAAACAAAATATAAAAAGGCCTACCTTGGGGTACACACTTTCACATGTTATCTCATGTGAAAATATATCTTACAAAAAAATACTCTAAATCATTATGGTATTTTTCTAGATTAGAAAAGAGGCTTGAAAAGCTTGAAATGAGATTGAACATTTTATAGGAGGAGAACCAGAATTTGAACAGAGTTCACCTATATTTGCCTAACAAAGAAAAGTAGAAAAGCAAAAGATAATAAATTTGAGTGAAATTTAATTTAGGCTAATACCATAAAGTGAGTCCCTGAAACTTGACTTTTTTTTGAGATTTTAAATGCATGTATTTATGAACTGCAGAGTATCCATAATAATAAATTGCTAGTTCACTGATTTTCAAAATGTTTGCATTTTGACTGCACAACCTCAAATTCAAATGAAATCTTAACTAGTGAAAAATGTATTATGTATAAAAGGCTGAGTCCCAAATTTCCAATTATTTTGATGTGGTATGCACTCTATCTTCAGAACAATCAATTAGATTCATTTCCTGATATGAGTATCTGAATACAAATTAAAAATGAAGGGCAAGCACACAACATCAGAATATAGATCAAAATCATTACCCAGGTTAGTTTGTCATGTTCTGTTTAGATCATGGTTATAATAAGGGGGAAAATTACAGGTACCCATCATGGTAACAATGACAAGTACCTGTAATCACTTTTGGAAAACCATATTTATAAATTTAGAGATATTTCAGAGATGGCTTAAAGTTCTCAGATAAATGACATAGTGCAATACTTACATGTGTATATTAAGAAAATCTCACTAGATGTAGGCTATTGCAATCTATTTCTTTAGTCAGTGGGGAAATACTTATTGCAAGTAAGAAACAGGTGAAACTATTAACATTTAATGATCCAGTATGCATAAAGCACCTGACCACACTCCTGGTGTGCAGTAGTCAAAACAGAGTTAGTTTTCCTTCTAGTTTAACAGATGAAGAAAACAACATTAAAAAAAACCCCAAAACATCTAAAATACAAGCTACTACTGAATGTGTTTAAGAAACAGAGGCTCTAAGTAGCATTCTATCATAATAGGATGAAGATTATTATATAAAGTTCAGGTAGATCTTACAAACACTTAATTTTACTTATTAATTAAAGACTACTTAAAATATATTAGCCATAAACATTTAAGTCCTATTTAATACTTTGCTGTCTCCTTATGCTTATGTCTTTTGACATGCCCTTGATTTGAAGGGTGACCAATATAAATAGCTTTCTTTGAACTTTTCACTATCTTCTTTTAGGCTCTTCAAAGTCAAATAGTTCAATGAAGATTCTCTGTTATAGGAACCTGGGAAGTCACTTTCTCTGATTGTGTCTCTGCATCTTACAATGGGGCTATTCTTACTTCTATGCTGATTAAATATGCAACACTTAGTTGGCTGATTAGCATGTAGTAAGTATCCTCTACAAGGCTGCTGCTGAGGCTTTGGATTCATTCAGAAACAAAGTCTAAAGAATATTTAAAATTCACCGCATACTTCTGATAAATATGATGTTAATAAACTGCTGTGGATTATGCCAGCTGTGCTGAATGACAGTAGTCCTGCTGGCCTAGACCCAAATGGCAGAATCGGGGATCATGGTACCTGATTCAAAGTTTTGGTATCTGATTATAGACTGGCATCTGCTCTTGAGTAAGGCCAATGCCTTTTGAGGTGGCCAAAGTGGAACTCTTAATAAGGTACTCCTTATTAAATGGTGACAAAATGATCATTCTTAGGATATATAACTAACAAATAGAGATCCTTGATAAACTTGATCGCACACTGGTGCACTTTATATGTTACAAACACTGAGAACCAAATCCAGAATAACAGTATGGCTAGAGACACAACACTTCTGAGCACTTTTATAATAAATGCCCCCTAGTAAAGTCACCTGGATTTTATCTCATCCTTACAGTTCCCCCCAACCCCCAACATATTGGTACCTGGCAGTGAAGTATTAAGGTTTGATGGAACAAAATGGAGAGCAGGAGGTGCTTTCATTTAGTAATGGGAAACTAATATCTTGGATTTGGGATGCAAACCAGAAATTAAGGTATCACCCATTATGCTGTTGTCAGGATGATGTACCTAACAAAGTATAGACACATAATATAGACACTAGAGTAAAGTAATTTGGAGGAATTAGGATGTAGAAAAATAACTGGATAACAGACAATTCTGGGAACTTTGTTATCTATATGGAGAAAGCAATGTATTCAGACATTCTGATTGTGAACAACTAACAAAACTGAGTTCTAGTTTGTGTCAAATGTGCTCGATTGCTCACTCAAATGCCAACCCTCCCTTTTTGCATTTTAAAGGACATTTTTTGTTTTTTGTTTTTTGTTTTTGACAGAGACAGAGAGAGACAGAGAAGGGGGAGAGCCCAGAGCAGTCTCCATAGTTGTATGTCATCAGTTTTTGACATGGTTTTGTTCCACACAGGTGGGTGGGGGGGGGGCCATACAAGGCGGGAACTGGGTTGGGGGCCTCCCACTTGGGAAGCACGCCCCCTCAAGCCAGGGGCCAAATCAGAGGGAAAGGACCAAACTGGGGGCCGCCCACATGGGAACCACACTCCAGTTCAGCATATAGATTCACATGGGTCAGGGCCGAAATTCAGTTGTGGGTCCCCAGGGCTGCAATGCGAGTGCTTAACCCACTGAGCCATCCTGGCTTCCCCTGAAAGACATTTTTCACTAAAGATTAAAATGCCACAGGCTCAATTTGCCTGGTTTATCTGCATCTAGGTCATGACAGGCATCTCAGCTCACTATATCTGCAGCCTGGTTTAGGACCTGAAAGGTAGTCTGCTTGGCTTATAGGAATAATTTTTATTCTTAATAATAGAGAAATCACCCTTTCCTTTGGATGCTATATTGGCTACTGTGATGCTATGAAGTGCAATAGTCATACAACTGTGAGGGGCAAGACTAAAGCTGAGCCAATACGCTGAGTATGGTTAAAAAGATGAAAGAGCCTTCATGCCTGATGATGCTAGTGAGCTCTTAGAAAAACACTGAAACTCCCTTATTCCAGAATTTTGTTGCACTATGGGAAAACAAAACCTCAACATTGAAGCTCATTGAGCTAGGTCCATTGTTCCTTGTACTCAAAGGCATACAAACTGATAAAACCATGTGACTCTAGAGGAAAACACTTGCATTTCGTACTCAGTGCTTACAGTATACTGCTGTATTCTGGGCAGTGCAATGGTGTATGGCCCAGGGAACAGTGTAAGAGAAAGCCAAACTCACAGTTGTATTACCTTTTCACGGTTAAAATCAGGGTATGGGTTGATAAGGATTAGAATCATTTTCACTGAAATGTGGACTTTTAGAAGAATTAAGTGAGGCTTTAAAGTTTAAAATGCTAACACACCAGGTAATCATTTTCCTACCATCTGAACCCCCTCCCTTCATCTTTCTCATTTTGGCATTAGGATGATCCTTCCAATTATGAGACATATCCACTAACTAGAGATGGAATTTACCATTGAACTTAGTATCACTATGCAAAACCATACTCAGAAATAGAAATGTACCCAACATGAGTTGAATCAGTTGTCAGAGTACTGACAGAAAGTAGAGGAATTAAAGTGGTCTTTAATTTAAAGACAGCTTGTCTATGAGACAAGAGCATCTACTTGGAGTAAGCTTTTTTGTTGTTGTTGTTTGTTTGTTTTTGTTTGTTTTTACCCACCAGGAATGTACATACATTAAAGCACAGTCGTGGACAATATTGAAGAGATTTAACAGCTTGCTGTTTTAACTGTAAGCCTTGATTTGTAATGACCACCATAAAGATCCAGAGTTTGACATAATTTAGACAAAGAAATTTGATAATTTGGAGAGAAAGGACTTACAGAGTATGTCTATCACCTAACATTTCCTGCCTAAGGCTTCTTCCTCTCTGCTAGTGGTCAGAATGAGAGGCTGATAACGGACAGCTCTAGCAGGGCTAAAACCACCTCTTGTTCTTTCTCTGCAGGTTGGAGAAGCTACAACCCCAAGATAGTTGTCGATGATACTGGGAATGATCAGATTTGCTAGGCATAGGTATTGAGTATCCATAAGAGCAAGAAGTGGATGAGGTACTCCAGCCTCAGTCAATAGTAACACTAGAGATATTTGATTATACTTAGAAAGCATTGGATGAAATTTAAAAGTATTTCCTAAGATTCTATTTCATCTGTATAACCAAGAAAAATTGCACTTGCCTGATAAAACTGGGAGCTGTGCTTCTTTCCTACAATAAGACATTATATCAACAGTATACTGCAAACAGCGTGGGTTCAAATACTGGGTCTTCTTATACTTGCTCTATGACTTGGGCATTGGTCTCGTCAATGGAAATGTAAACAGGAGTTGGGATCACCCCAATAAATCTAGTATCCATCTGACACTATACATAGTTATTTTAATACAATGTTGATAATTATATTTCATATGCAATACTTTACATCCTTATGATTATTTAGTAACTGCCAATTTGTACTTAATCCCTTTGCCTTTTCACCATCCCCTTACTCCCTCCCATCTGGCAACCATCAAAATATTCTCTGTATCTATTAGTTTGTTTTGTTTGTTTATTATGTTCTTTAAATTTTATGTGTAAGTGAGCTCATATGGAATTTTACTTTCTCTGTTTTACTCTACTCAGTGTAATACACTCTAAGTTTATCCATGTAGTTGCAGATGGCAATATTTTATTCTTTTTTATGGTTGATGAATATTCCATTGTATATGTAATATGTACTGCCTCTTTATTCATTCATACATTGATGAGTCCCAGGTTGCCTAATCTTGATTACTATAAAAAATGCTTCAATGAATTTATGGATACATATGTCCCTTTGAAGCAGTGTTTTGGGCTTTTTAAATAAGTATCCAGAAGTTGGATTACTGGGTCCTTCCTGTCTCTTGTTATAGCCTTTGTTTTGAAGGCTATTTTGTCTGGAATAAGTATTGCTACCCTAGCTTTTCGTTTGTTTGTTGTTTCCATTTTCATGAAATGTTGTTTTCCTTCCCTTTACTTTTAATCTGTGTGTGTCTTTCCATCTGAAGTTTTTCTGTTTTAGGCAGTATGTGTAAGAGTCTTGCTTTCTTATCCATTTAGCCACCCTATGTCTTTTGATTGAAGCATTTTATCCATTTATATTTGAAGTAATTATTGATAGATATGTAGTTATTGCCATTCTATTATTCATATTTTTCATCTTTGTTTTTCTTCTTTAAAAAAAGTTTCTTTAACATGTTTTATACTTCTGGTTTGGTGGTGATAAACTTCTTTAGTTTTTTCTTGTCTGGGAAGCTCTTTATCTGCTCTTTGTTTCTAAATGATAGCTTTGACAGGTAGAGTAATCTCGGTTGCTTTTCATTATTTTGAATATTTCCTGCCAATCCCTATGGCTTGCAAAGTTTTTGTTGGGAAATTAGCTGACAGCCTTATGGGAGCTCCTTTGTAGGTAACAGATTTTCTCTTGCTGTTTTTATGATTCTCTCTTTGTCTTTAATATTTAGTGTGTTAATTATGCTGTGTATTGGTATGGACCTCTTTGGGTTCATCTTGTTTGGGAGTCTCTGCACATCCTGAACTTGTATGTCCATTTTTTTTGCCATATTAGAGAAGTTTTTTGTTACCAATTTTTTAAATATGTTTCAATTGTTTCTGCTCTGTCTTTTCTCCTGGTACCCCTATGGCGTGAATGTTGTTATACTTGATGTTGTCCCAGAGGCCACTTAAACTATTATTATTATTAATTTAATTTTATTATTTTTTATTTTTATTTTTTGCTGTTTTATTTGGGTCTTTTGTTCTACCTTATCTTTTAAGTCTCTAATTTTATCCTCTGCTATATAAAATCTGCTTTTGATTCCCTCTAAATTATTCTTTTCTTTTTTTTCAATTATTGTGTTCTTTGTTTCTGACTGGTAATTTTTAATATTTTCTATCTTTATTTTTATGTTTTCTATTTATTTTTTGAAGTTCTCACTGAGACAGTTAAGCATTCTTATAACCAGTGGTTTGAACTCTGCACCTGGCAAATTGCTTATCTCCATTTTGTTTACCGGTAGTTCTTTTTCTGGAGCTTTTTTCTGATCCTCCATTTAGGTCAGGCCTTTGTCTTCCTATTTTGGCTGCTTCCCTGTGTTTTATTTTATTTTTTTTATGTATTTGGTATGGCTGCTTATATGTCTGTTTTGGTACGGTAGCCTTATGTAGTAGATGTCCTGTGAGGCTCAATGACAAGTCTCCCTGGCTACTTCAGGAGTTGGGTAATCCAGGTGTATCACTGCTGATGTTTTGTGTGTGCCCTTTTGTTTTAATTGAGCCTTAATTGCTATTGGCCTGTCAACTGGAAGGATAGATTCTCAGACTCATTGGTTTTGAGGACTGTCTAAGATTACAGTGGAGGAGCAGTTGTGCAGGCAGGGGCTGACCTTATGGAGCAGAATTTGCATTAGTGAGGTGCCTGCTGAGTCTACCTTTTGGGTGTGTCATTTGTGGGGTAATTGGGTTGTGCTCTGATGTGGTCTGAAGCTGATTAGTAGGTGTGTTCATCCTGGGCATCTTGAGGGAGGCTTTGGTTCAAACCAAAATTATCCATTGCCTATGCTTTGCCCTGAGCCACTTGGTATGAACTACAGAGTGATATGAAGATGGATGTTTCCAGTACTGAGCTTGGAGGTACCTGGGAGAGGTTAACCTTCAAACTGAGGCTGGCTACCACTACTGCCAGACTTTGGACATGCTGAGGTCAGATACTGCTTGTTTGGGGTTTGAGAACCTTTGAGAGGTTTTAGGAAAATCTGCAGCATGAGTCAAGACAAGCTGTTTGTACAGAAAAGCCACTGGAAGCTACTTGGATGGACCCACAAGTCCAGTGGAGCAGGGTCTCAGGGATTTACCAGAGTGAGGTGAATGGTGTTAGTGAGGTTGATGGAGACTTGGATATGG
>PVKE010026554.1:0-22218 GCA_004027555.1 Craseonycteris thonglongyai
CTCGCTTTGAGGCCATGAGGACCGAGGATCGAATCCCGGCTCCGGCCCAGGCAGGACCCACGTGCTGAACTGGGGAGTTCCCACAGTTTGGTTCTCTGACTGTCTCTGTCTCTGTCTCTCTCTCTGTCTGTCAAAAAGTAAAATAGAAATAACTATGCACTGAAGACAAAAAGATAATTTCTCTCTATAAATGTGAAAAAGATAAAAAAAAGAAAAAAAATATTTAAAAAAAGAAACTTACTACATACGTTTTCTTCTAGGAACTTTATGGTTTCAGGATATACATTCAAGTCTTTATTTTAAATTAACTTTTGTGTGTGGTATACGATAGTGGTCTAAGTTCTATTCTTTTGCATGCATCTGTCTGGTTTTCCTAGCACAATATCCTTTTGCCATTATAGGTTCTTGATGCCTTTGCCTTAAATTAATTGTCCATATATGTGTAGGTTTATTTCTGAGCTCTCAATTCTGTTCTATTGGTCTTTGTATCTGTTTTTGTGCCACTACTAATCTGTTTTTATTATCATAGCTTTGTGATATAGCTTGAAATCAGGGAGCTTGATACCTCCAGTGTTGATCTTTCTCAAAATTGCTTTGGCTGCTTGGGAATTGTTTGTGGTTTTATAGAAATTTGAGAATTACTTGTTTTAGTTCTGTGAATTATGCCATTGGAATTTTTATAGGGATTGCATTTAAACCCATCGATTGCTTTATGTGGTAATGACATTTCAACAATATTAAATCAATCTGTGAGCACAGATTATCTTTCCATTTATTTGTTATTTTCAAGTTTTTAAGGGATGCTGAAGGTTTTTCAAGGTGATTGGTCATTTTATACTTCCAGAGTTACAGTTGGTTCATATATTTGCCAGTACTTGGTATCATAAGTCTTTTTCATTTTAGCCATTCTAGTAGGTATGAATGATATCTCATTGGGGTTTACGTTTCATGGATGACTAATGACATTGACCTATTGACATGTGCTCTATTGTGTACCTTATATTTTATGTATTATTTACACTAGTTTCAAAAGACTGTGATGAAGCATCTACCATGGAGCTTGGTAGTAATCAGTAGTTAAAAAATATCTAATTAATAAGTTAACACATGAATAAGTTTTGCATGAACAAGTTTTTTTCTGTCAAAACTTGTAAATAGAGGTAACCTTGAGTTCTTTCAAACACAGAAGTTATAAATTATGTAATATAATTTATAGTTCAATTACTAGGTAGTAGACATTTATATTTAGATGTTAGAAGTGTCCCTTCTTTTCATTTTCTATGAGAAAATATGCCTCATTATTCCTTTCTTATTTGTAAATACTTTATTTTTAGTGTCCTTGGCATTGACTGTAAGTCTTGTAGGGAAGGGTGGGAATAGAGTAACTCTCTTAGACAGAACATGAAGACAACAAGATATGAGTTAAATTAATAAAATCAAGACACAATAAACTAAATTTGATATCTGAAGAGATAGCCTTAAAAGATATTATGTTTCAAAGCCAAACACAGGCAGACCTTGTGCACAACCTAATTAACAGCATAAACATATCTATAGATTAAACTTGCCATGACTGGTGGAATAGTCACATTAGAAAGAGATAAAAGGTCACCAGGGAGCTAGAATTTTCTATAATTTATTTAGTATGTATAGAACAGAACAATACTGAATAAGGGGCAAGGGACATCATAAGAATTCTAATCAATAAAGAGGTATTCTCTCTTGTGGTGGTTCATCAGGTCTGTCATCATGTCCTACATGATAGAACTTCTTTTACCTTTGTTAAGAGCCCCTGATAACTGAATTGCCTGTGACTAACTTAGCTTCCCAGCAAGATTATGCACTGGACCAGACCCAGGCATTCTGACCACAATGAGAAAAACAGTGAAAGAATAAATTGACCCAGGAAGAAATGAGCTAATCAGATAATGAGCATATTCTAATTGACTTACTGGTATACTTCACATAATTTAATTAATATAGCAGATATTGATTTCACAATCTGCAAACTTAGTTGTGCTACAAAAATAACTTTTTTTATTTTTGTATTACTATACTTAAATGCTATCTTAAACCAATTTTTCTAGTGACAAATAGCCAACTTAGTCACTTTAAGGTTTTTCTCAGTCAAATCATGGCTTTTTTTTTATCATATGATTTTCCCAGGGAAATCAAGGTTTCCCCACCTCCCCCTCCCTTCATCTCTGTGTGTAGTATCCAAGTCGTACATGATAAATGGCTGGCAGAGCATCATGTCATATATCTCTAAAGCACCAGTTATGGCAGTATTAATGTTTGTTTCATTGTCAACATTTGTCCATGCTAATGCCCACAGCCATTGAGCAAACAAATGGGGTTTTCCTGCCAACATGCAGGACTAGAAGTCTCTTCCCCTGGTGTGTTTTGAAGGTAGGAATTGCATTATCATCTACACACAATTCAGCTGTGAATTTCACTCTGATCAAAAGACTTCTTTAGATGAAAATTATACAACTCTCTCTACCTACTTTTGTGCACTTCAAAGGGCATGTGAAGAGATGTATACTGATTCTCTATTGTAGTGAAGCAAGCCACCCAAACCTCACAGGCTTACAACAATAATTATTATTATATTCATGACCTATAGGTCAGATCTTCAAGTATTGGCCTGGGTATTTCTTCTGCCTCCTCTGATATCACTCAGTTTTGTTTAACTGGTAGCTAGACTGGTTTGGAAGTCCAAAATGGTTCCAATGACAAAACTGTTGTCTTGTTGGAAAGAGATGGCAGGCTGGGCTTAGCTAGACTCCCTCCCTAGGCAAGTGGTCTTGGGGCTTCTCTGGGTAGTTTCACCAATGGAGTGGTCAAACTTCTTTCATGCAGCTGGCTTTTCGCTGAGAACATTTCTAAGAAATCCAAGTGAAAACTGCAAAACTTCCTGTTTTGTAGCCTTGAAAGTCACAGAAGCTCACTTCTGTTGCATCCCCTTGGTCAACCAAGTCACCAGATTAGTCCACATTCAAGAGAAGGAACATTAGTCTCTGCATCTCCATGGGAAGTAGCAAATAATTTGTGGCCATTTCTAATCTGGTTGGAAGAGGGAAATAGCAAAAATGTTCTAAGCCACTCTGGGGGTCATCAGAAACTGAATGAGGTTAACCCAAATTCTCATGGCCTTGACATAACGCATCATGTCAGGCTATACCATCATCCCTACTCAACCAGTGTCGTACTATCTCAGGGTACGATGAAATCCCACCTGAGAAACTAGGCACAGGTACTCACTGCTCTTGGAGCCCCAAATTAATTTTGGATTTATATCACCACTTCCTCAGGGTTCACCGTTGGAATAGACTGCAGGGCAGAGAACTTCTTTTCCAGAACCAGCACCCACATTTACTCCATTTCCATCTTCCTAGCTCTTTTGTTCTACCTAACCCCAAAGAATCTTTATCCAGCAACCAGGACAAACAGTGCTTAACTGAATGAATTCTCTCCCTAGCCTAGTATTTATGTCAGGGCTCTAGAATTAAAATTTAAAGTCTATTAATGACCTTTTTTTTCTCTCTCTCTCTCTGAAGTCTACAGAAGTCTCCCTTCTCTGAGTCATGGAATCCAAGATCCAAACCAAAGAGGTGAATAGAACTACAGGTAAAAGAGATGGCATGAAGTAAAATTAAAAAAATTAAAATCACCACAGTAATTGCTTTAAAATAATTTTTCTGTCACTTTTATAAATGGTGCTCCTGTTTTTACATTAATCACTCATGCATTTGTTCAAGTCCTTCTCTCACAAACTGTGAGCTGATTAAATCTGGGAGCATTGATACCAGTGAATCACAGCTCCTTGTTTCATTGAATTCTAACAAGGGCACCTATGGAGCTCTACTTCCTAACAATAGTAATAAAAAGCTACCTCTTATTACAATGGAACCTAAGTACTTTATGCATATTACTTTATTTAAATACAGTAAAACCTTATGAAGTGGGTTATATTATCATTTCCATTTTACAAAAAATGAGGCACAGAGAAATTAAGTAATTTTAGAAGGCCACACTTAGAGATAATCTAATATAGGTAATTTGGCTTTAGAGATCATGCTCTTAACCACTGTGCTATTGGCTCTTTAATGTCTGTTTTAAAACTGCAACAAGGAGAAGCCGGGATGGCTCAGTGGGTTAGGCGCTCACTTTGCAGCCCTGGGGACCGAGGATCGAATCCCGGTGCCGTCCTATGTAGACCCATATGCTGAACCGGGGAGTGCCCCCAGTTCAGTTCTCACTGGGGCAAGACCCCGGCCCATTTCCTGCCCTGTGCAGCCCCACCCACCTGTGGAATAAAATTATGTGGAAAAACCAATGATGTGCAACTACAGAGACTGTTCTGGGTCCTCCCCCCTTCTCTCTGTCTCTGACTGTATCTCTCTCTCTCTCTCTCTCTGTCAAAAACAATAAATAAATCTTTAAAAATAAAAAAAAACATACAAAAACTGCAACAAAATATAATTCTATGGTTGTAACAACTTTCGAATAAAACTTAATTTTTATTACACTAAATTTTGGCTATAACCACATATGTTGAGTGAGGTCCCTACTCGTATTTGCCAAAAGTCTCTTGCAGCATACTAATCAAGAATTTTAATGAATCAGTCATATGGGTATGAAAGATGAACACAGCTTTTATAAAGTTTAATAATAGTAAATCTAGAAACTATAATAGGATACATAAAATAGCCTAAATGTCAATTTACTTTTTTAAATATAGACCTCAAAAAAATTAGATAAAGCAGGTGATTATTTTTTTGAGAAAAACAAAGAAAAGACAACCCATGGATTATTATCACTTTGCTTTTTATTAGCATGAAAAGGGTTCTTTTAGTGACTGTGCTAAGAAATCTCTTTCTTTCTTTGCATTCCTGTCACATCTGATAACAGCAAAGGCTAACTTGCTAATCTCCGGTGATGGACTATAAAAACAGTGTATTAGGCTTCCAGAGAGTCATGCTATAATAGTAATGTAACAGTGAATCATACATCCCAAATCACAGCTGCTCAAATAAATAAAACATGGTGCCCCAGAACCTCCCTCCACTAAAAGAAACCCAGTTGGAATCAACCTTCACAAAAATGTTAGCCTTAATGCACTATATCTTGACTCTGGTTTTATAAACATAGAAAGGATACAGTCATTTAATTTTTCGATTGAGAAAAGCCTTCTCTTCTTTTATGTGCATTCTAAACAGTCATGTTTTAGGCTGCAAAGACAATCACATACTGGCAAAACTGATACAGATAACAGTAGCTAGAGGAGAGCAAGCTGGAAGCAGAAGAAGGCTGAATAGGCTCCCCAAAACTTGGATATAACTTTAGGAGTGGCTCTGGTTTGGGGTTTTATTTTTTTTCCAAACTCTCTTTGTCATCAAAGCCATCTGACATCTCTCAACCCCAAGCTGTCTTTCCTAGATATTTGGAATTTTAAACTAATTAACACAAAAGGAAAAAATATACAAATATATAGACATTCACAGATAGGCATACATATGTGGGCATTATTCATAAACACATTATTACACCTAAACACTCAAACTTGTAGTCAAAGTTTCTCTTATTAATCACAAAGAAAATATGTCTCCATAATCAGAGTTAAAGATTTGAAAATGCGACAGGCACTAATTAGTGGTAATAGACCATCAGTTATTAAATGAGATAATAAAAATGGTTACACATATTATATAGTTGACATTTCCATTACAGTTATGCAGAACATATAAATATTAAAGAATTAGGTGTATGTGAAAGGGATAGTGAAAAATATTTCACACAATACCAAGGATGTACCTTTTATGAGGACAGGAAATTGTTTTGTTCATAGATGGATTCTTAGCACCTAGACCAGTGCCTGGTCATAGCAGAATTCAACAAATATATGACAAATATATGAATGAATTACTGTGTGATGAAGGGAAGAAGGAAGGAAGGAAGGAAGGAAGGAAGGAAGGAAGGAAGGAAGATAAAAAGTCTGGCTACTAAAAACTGTGGTTTGTACTATAATGTTCTTTCAGTGATTCTAAAACCAAAGATCATAAATCATTTTTCCCCTGAAATACCTAAAAATACAACATATTCACTCTAGCTATTAAATAGAGTGATTAAGCTCATGGGCTGGGGAATCAGACTAGGGTTCAGTTCAAACCCCATCCTATCACTTTGACTTGTGTGATCTTGTTAAAGTCTCTTAACCTCTCTAAACTTTAGTTTTCTGATCTGTAAAATAGTTTCAGTAAGTAATAAATAACACTTAGTATCTGTTGTAGACTAATTCTGTCCCCCCTAAAATGCTATGTTGAAGTCTTACTCCTCTATATGACTGTATTTGGAGATAGGGCCTTTAAAGAGGTAATTAAGGTTAAATTACCATAGGTTCCAAGAATGAGGCTCTACTCCAAAGGTCTGATGTCCTTATAAGAAAAGAAAGAGACACCAGAAAGGCATGCACATGGAAGAAAGGCCATATGAGGATATGGTGAAAAGGCAGCCACCAACAAGACAGAAAGAGGACTTAACAGAAACCAACCAGTCCAGCACCTTGAACTTAGACTTACAGCCTGCAGAAGTATGAGACAGTAAATTTCTGTTGTTTGAGTCACCCAGTCTGTGGTATTTTGTTAGGGTAGCCTGAGCTGACTAATATAGTATCTCAAAGGGCTTTGGGAGCAGTGGTCTAGAAAATAAATGAAAGATTAGTGTCTAGCATACAGGTAATACAGTGGACTCTCAGTTAACCAGCACCTATGGGGATTGGTAGATGCCAGATAAATGTAAATAGATTCTCCATTAACCAGAACTCAAGCAACCAGCACTCTTAAGCAACTGGCAAAATCTCAAGCAACCGGCAAAAAAAAATTTGGTTGCTTGAGAATGCTGGTTGCTTGAGTTCTGGTTAACAGAGAGTCTACTGTATCTATAAATACTAGCAAATATTGTTGGGAAACAATTCTTAAATCTTTTATGTTTCTGCACATCTTGTTAGCAGAGACTCTGAGAACTATGGGTAAGAGCGATCTTTTCAAGGATGTACGGAACAGAGAGAAGGCTGTTTATTGCCCAGCATAATATAGATTATACATATCTCTCCAAGGCAAAGATTAGTCAGGTTTGTTGTAGTCTATTATAAAAGATTCAGATTTCCTAAGCTCGGAGTTCCACAACTGTGACACAAACCCCTGTGTGTGCAATGTTTAATATGGTGCTTCATTTTGTCCCACTGAACTTGAGGAAAAGGGTAACTGACACAAACATAAAGCTTACATTCCTTGCAGTGTCATGAAAAATTTAAGTCTTATGTCTCTGACTGAGGAGAATTGTGTCTCTTGAGAGCATTCATAAAACTATGTCAGCCTAATATCTTAGTTTACAAATAGGTAAAACTCAGATCCTTCACAGTTCTTGATAATTTTAAGTATTACTACCTTTAATCCTGCTCTTTAGGAAATAAGAGTATAAAAAATGATTTAAATATATAACCTTGGGAAGGGTAGTTACTCTGAATTAAGTGCTCACCAGTAAAGCAAGTATTAAAGAGAAAGTGTCTCCCCTAAAACCAGTTATTCATTCCATCAGTGTTCTCATACTCTCTATTCTACCCATTATCTCTTATTTCTTGTTACTCCAAAATTTCACTTTGCCATAAAACCATTTTATAGCTCTCTCACATTTCCAGCTAAATCTCTTTGAAGAGTCATGTTCATTATCTGTCTTCCTTTCCTCACTCTTCAATCTACCTCAATATGGCTTGCTTTACCATCTCTCCTGGAAGTTTGGAGAATTACCATGACCTTCTCTTTGTAGGCAAATGCAAAGGGCATTTATCATTCTTCCTCTCATCTGACCCTTCTGCAGTGTTTAACATTGCTCTTCAATGCCTCCTTTAAAACTCTTTCTTGTTGGTGTCTGTGACATCGCACTTTTCTTGATTTTCTGACATTCCGCCTCTTTGCCCCTCAACCTCCCCTAGTCAGACTTTAAATGGTTTAGTTACTCAAGGTTCCATCCTAAGTTCTCATCTCTTTGGAGTCTACTATCTCTTCCTAAGTGATCTCATTCATGCTTACAGGTTCAATCAACACCAATCAACAACAAATTTAATCTCTGAAATGGACTTGTCCTCTGAGATCCAAACTCCTGCATCTAATTAAACATCTCTTCTCAAATTTATTAAAACATCTCCAATTAAATATATACAAATTCAAGTTCTTGATTGTTTCTCCCTTCCCATGTCAACACAGGATTTTCCTGCAGAAATAGATGGACAGATTATTTATACACTCACACATACATATACATATATACATACATACATATTAGATATGCATATACATATAGATAGATATAGATAAATGATACTACCATTCATGTAGTTCTGTAAGCAAGAAACCCAAGAGACATCCTTTTTTCTTCCTTTTCTTTACCCTCCATACCATACTACCAAATCTTATCTATTTTGTCTCCTAAATGTTCCACACACCCTGCCATCATATATCTCACCTAGATTCCTGTGATAACTTCCTAATAAGTCTTTCCACACTCACTTTTGGCCTCTTCATTTTATTCACCACACAGAGACTAGATGTATTATTAACATTTGTCAATCTGCTTATTTGCCATCATCCCCTCCTAATCTCTAAAACCTTCAGTGCCATTCTATTGCTCCTATAAATTCTTACAAGACCATATGTGCTTTCGCTCTCATTTTCTATTTCAGCCTTATTGCACATCACTCCTGCCTAGGATTTCTGTATTACAGTCACACTGTCTACTTTTATTCCCTCAATCACTCCACTCCCCTCAATGTCACGCTCTTTTCCATCTCAGGGTCACCTCCTAGAATGAATTTCTACTCTTCCCCATCACTTTATACTCTACTCTCCTTGTCTTTTAAATTTAATTTAAGCATCTCTTCCTCAGAGAAAATTATCCTTATTTTTCTAATGTTCATGTACCCTTTGGCACCCTATCTTTTCCCTTTACTGTCTATAATACAGTTTATTAATATAAATAAATATAAACACATGTATATGCACACATATTTTTCAGTTATGTGATCATCTATCTCTTCTCATAAATTGTCACCTCCACTAAAACAAGATCATGTATGCTTTACTCCCCATGACTGAGGTAAGATATTTTGTAGAGACTAACAAAAGTTGTATGGAGCCCTAGAAATAAGAACTCAAATCTAACTAAATGTATCTACCCAGGACATAACAGAGTATATGGATAATTGACAAGTATTTCTCATAGCAAATATGAAAATATTTCAAGTCATTTGAATGAATCAACAAATGCTAATGCAGGAGATTGTTACTTCAGTACCACACCCTCATGTCATCCTCTCCCCTTGAACCTGGGAGGGTCCTGTGACTTGGTCTAACCAAGAGAATGCTGTGAAAAGTGATGCTGTAAAAGCTCTAGGGCTAAGCATTAAGGCCTGGACCATGTTATTCCTGCACTCTTGGGTACCCTGAGCTGCTGTATAAGATGTTCCACTACTAGAGCGATCACATGGAAAGACCATAGGAAAAGGGAAAGACCCTGAAACCACATGGAAGGAGAGAGGCCCAGTCTTCCCAGCATCCCAACTGAGCCTTGCCCAAGCCAACCACCAGCCCACCAGCTGAATACAGCCACATGAGTGACCACCGTGCAAGCAGGAAAATGACTGCCTGCTGAGCACAGTCTAGGTTTAAGAATCATGCAAAATAGTGAAAAGGGGGTTATTTTATAAGCCATTAAGTAGTTACATGCAGTTATCACAAAACAACTGAGAACCAAAAATAAGTAGGTATCAATTTAAATAATTTTCCAAATAAGTCCACTGATATATTTGGATTTTTAATGTCAATATCTTATTTTTTATATTTAAAATAAGAAGCAAATAAACCTAAGCTGAGAACTTTAGACACTAGATTATAATTTACTAAGAATATGCAGCTCACCACTTATAAATATCACACAAGTCTGGCAATTTGGATATATTTACTTCAGATGTCAATCCTCTTTTAATACCAATATACATATATATGCTATTTTTTAAAGTTTATTATGTGTTATTTGCATTCAGAAATAAAAATCTCAAAATCAAATCATTTCTCTCACAAGGTTAACAATCTACTTTTCTTACAGAGTATTATTTTGTCAGTCACAATATTTTCTCCTGAGAATAGAGAATCAAAGTTGCTTGACTGCAAAGTTCTTAAATATTGGTAAAATAGCTATTTTACAGTAAAAGATGAAAAAAAAAACCACTTAAATCTTGAACTGAAAATATTGCAGTAACATTAAGAAAATGTAAGCCAATGATCTTCTAACTTCTGAAAGATAGCATTATTTACCAAAGGCCAATGGAAAAAAATCCACACTATTAGATCTCCTTCAACAAAAACCATAACTCAAATGCTCACATCTCAGATATGGGCCACCTACTATCATCAAAAGTAAATTTCTATACAATCAATTTTTTTGAAGAATCTCTTGGGTTTAGCTTCTAGAATTCTAGTTTTAAAGTAGTTGATCAAGTAGTAAGTATCAACACTTGATTTTGCATACTTCCACAGCTGCAAGCATATCCGTTATTCAACACAATTTCATTAGGGAAATCTGGAATTCAGCCCAGTCATTTTGGACAGATATGATCTTACATAACTCTCCTTCAATTTAAAGGCACTTAAGCCTCTTTCCAGAAAGAACTGTTTCTGCAGAAGGGACATTTTTACTTCGTTACATTAATTGTTTGGATAGTGCTGACCATATAACACCTAAGCTCTTCAAACAGAAGAGCACATCAGAATAGTCAGTGCAACAAGCATCGTGGGAGGCTATGCTGGCTACAATTTAGATTTTGCACTCATTGTTGATTTTTTAAATTAATGATAAATTATGTGTGGCTAAATTCCAACAACAACAAAAAAAGGTACTAAAGTAAAATAATAAAATGAAAATCTAGGGGAAGCTGGGACGGCTCAGTGGGTTACGGTAAGTGCTCACTTTGCAGCCCTGGGACTGAGGATTGAATCCCAGCCCCAGCCCATGTAGACTCATATGCTGAACTGGGGTGTGCTTCCCATGTAGGAAGCCCCTAGTTCAGTTCTCACTCCCCACCCCCCGGGTTTGGCCTCTGGCCCCTGGCCCCTGGCTTGGTGGGGTGTGCCTCCTATTTGGGAGGCTCCCAACCCAGTTTCCGCCCTGTGTAGTCCCCCACCCACCTATATGGAATGAAACCATGTTGAAGACTGATGACATATGACTATGCAGACTGTTCTTGGTCCTCCCCCTTCTCTCTGTCTCTCTCTGTCATTGTCTCTCTCTCTCTGTCTGTCAAAAACAATAAAATAATTCTTTTTTTTAAATGTAAATCTATGGAGAAGCCGGGATGGCTCAGTGGGTTAAGCACTCACTTTGCAGTGCCAGGGACCAGGGATCGAGTCCTGGCCCCGGCCGGTGTGGACCCATATGCTGAGCTGGGGAATGTCCCCAGTTCAGTTCTCTCTCTGTCCCTGTATCTGTCTCTGTCTCTCTCTCTCTCTGTCAAAAACAGTAAAAATAAATAAATAAATAAATAAATAAATAAATAGATAAAAATGAAAATAAAAATGTAAATCTAGAAATACTACTTAAAATTTTCTTGAGGGCTTTATGCATTTCCAAACGAGTTTTCAATTACTTTGAAGTGGTAGAGGTTTTTCAGACATCACTCAATAACATTAGAAGAGAGGTTCTGAAGAAGAAAAAAAAACAAAACAAAAAAAATCACTTGCTCCTGAATACGGCAGTCTGTGTGAAAATGGGACAACATAATGTATTTTGCAATGAAGATATTTATTTTATTGCTATATTTCTCATTTCTTGAGAGCTGCCCATATAGTGAGTGGGTGAATCATTCTAGATCCATATTTGCCATTAGAAAGGGCACTCTGACAGCTGATACAATTCACTCTGGTTTTGGAAAAAAACAATTGTGGAGTACTGGTTTTATTCTGGTTCATATAATAAAAGGAGTAGTTGGAAATGTCTTGTAATATTGCCAAAGTGTCCCTTGATCTTTGACTGTGATGATGTTTGACTAAAAAGAACTTTGGGTCAATAGTAGAGAAGAAAATGTTAGACTAAATGAGTAGGATAGCACAAGAAAGAAATCTCAGCCTCTGTCATAGTCACAAAACCTTCCTTGAGTTTTTCAAAATCACTTGGATGTCTAAAGTGAACTAAGTCTTGGAAAGCAATGGAATAGTAAACATCACCCATCAGAAGTAGGTTTTGGCATAGGCTCTCAAAGACATGAGCTAAAACCCTTGGTTCTGGCACAGGCAGGGTTTAAGGTTGTTTTTGTCACTGGTCTCTCATTACTCCCCTTTGTTCTCATAAAGAATGTAGTGATGACCTGGGGATGTTAAAAGGCAGAATTTGTTCTAGAAAGAAGATATGTTCATGCAGAAGAGGAAAGCAGATATAAGTAGGAATAATTCATAATGGCAGGAACAAATTACATCTGTATTTTTTGGACATGGAGGAATTCATCCCCCCATTTTTCCATAGTGATAACATGATTTAACTTAGGCAAACCATACTTCCCCATCTCAGACAGTCCCAGGGTATGGCCCTCCTCTGGCCACAGTGACTGGTTCAGTGGTGCTCATGTGACCTACAGGAGCTCACGGAGGTTCAATCCTGAGACTTCTATTAAACTATTAGAACAGATAAGCTGTCATTCCATTGAGGTTGCTGAAACAATAGGATGTAAACCTTGTGGCAAAGTATAGAAGTTGGTGGCAAGGTTATTTGCATGGATTCTGCTTGAATGATGTCAGTTCAGAGAAAAACTAAGCTGAGTGACAGAGAAATGTCCCCAACAATATCTCTGAATCCTTGAATCCAGACCTATCCCCTGGGCTTTTTGATGATCGGATCCATTTAAGTTGTATTATCACTTATAAACAGTATTTCCAACACAATCCATGCCTGAAACAATACACAGTAACATGTCAAAGAGACAAACTAACCAAAAATTGTATGAAAAAAATACATACCCCAAAAGGTCATAGTAAATATTCAAGAGACTATAATAAATTTATTAAACCATTTTCTGATGAGATCAGCAGTGACCTCTCAGAATGATAACCCTCAAATCCTTCTATCTTGAACCATAACAACATTGCCAGCTTTGTCCTACACTGGCTCTGGGAGGACCAGTGGAGATGAGATATTATTAATTGAAGCAGGTGTATAATAGTTTAAGTAATTATGTGCCAAAAAGAAGTTATACAGACAGCAAAGGATGAAAATGTCCCGCTGTGAACTGACATGTATGGAAGAACTCCCTTAGTCAATAAATTGTTTAATAAATTCCCTCTAATCATTCTCTTGTTAGCCATTTTTAAGTCTGGTTTTCACAAGTAGAATATATAACCAACTGTTTCTAACCTTGATATATATATATATATATATATATATATATATATATAACCACTTTCACATTTTAATGCTCTGTACACAAAATGGCTCCATAGAATATATAAATTTAAATTGCTTCAATTAAAGCAATTTTAAGCAATTGCAATACAAAGTTTAGTAACAGTAAAACAATGAAGTACTGTGGAAAACACTTCAAAATAGCAGTAGGTATTAAGCAATACTCTGGTTATCATTATGGTTCTGTTCTCTTAAGACAATAATTTAGTTGCTGAGAGGCATGCAAGCAAGTTACAAGTATTCTCTAAGCCTTTTGAGTCAATGAACAATCCTGCTTTCTTGGAACTTCTAATCCTTTAAGTCTCCGATCAATTCTTTTGACTTACCAAGAGGATCAGCAATAATTTCCCTGGCTCTGAGTTTTCCCTTAGTCAAACATTATGGTCCAAAATACTGCAGCTGTATTCCTTAATTTCCTGTGTTGGTAAATCCTAACTCAGGAAGCCACATCAGAGGTGTGCTTTTGAGACATCCAAGGACAGGTGATGTCTCAGTGCCTGTGCCCTGAACTTCAGTCAGGCCCTGTCTCCTACAGGCATATGAGAGATTACAAATGTTTCTCAACGACTTGTGTGCAAAATTGGGTACAGCGGGCTATTTCACAGAGGTCCAGGAAGCATAGTTATTACTAAGTATTTTTGTAGCAGTGTGTGGTACTAACTGTTCACAACACCTAAAAAGCCTTAGACTCAGCCTATTGAATAGAAAAGATAAATGGAAACCTGCTCTATGGAGCTAATATATTTTCAAGTTTCTCTCCGAGAAATTAAATGAAGGCGTTCAGAGGGTATGACAGAACAAATAAAAATATTTAACAGGTCTTCAGGCACTAAGCAGAGAAGAACCATGAAAATTTAACAAAAACTTGGAAATTAAAACAGTGAACACATGCAAATTCAGCAGTAGCCATACCACTAACAGAAAACAACTGAAAACCGAAGGAGAGGGTATTAAAATATCAGAATCCTTACAAATACCTCAAATCAAAATCTCATTGGAAAAAAGTTAGCAAGAGGAATATAAACTCATACGCATCAGATGTGGCTGCACAGTCTTAAAGGAGAAGAGCAGAAGACAATCGCACACACACACACACACTCTCTCTCTCTCTCTCTCTCTCTCTCTCTCTCTCTCTCTTCTCTAAGAATAAGTCACACTCTTGTGATCCACTTGTGTCCCTCATTCAATACATTTTTGTTAAATCTTTTGGTAATGTAACAAGTATTTTACTAGGCATTTGTAGATCTATAAATACCCTTCTAATGTTAAAACTTTAATGGTTATTCTTTTTCTTAAAGCTGTCAGGTTCCAAGAGCCATTGCATAGAGACATGGGTCTTGAACCACACTGGTTCCCAAGTTTAGGATTTTAAGGAACCATAAGAATTTTACATTAACAAACTATTTTGAGATTAATATAGGAGTTTCAACATTTTATTTTGCAAATTAAATGTGTCACAAAATAATTGTCATATACCTAACATTTGTTTTAACAAAGGGAAAGTTTTAATAACATAAAAGAAGGTTAGACTCTCAAAAGAAACAGCAATTTCTCAAGGAGCAAATACTGTTTTCACATATGTTTTCTAGTCCATTTACTCCATCTTCTACTTTCTTCTCCTTCAATTATGCAGGTGCTGCTATATTGAATGTTCTCTCGCATTTCTTTGAGGTTCTGTTTATTTTTTACCATTATTTTTCGCTCCTGTTTTGTAGATACTCTATCAATATGTCTTCATTGATTCTTTCTACTGCCAGGTCAAGACTTCTGCTGAACTCCTCTAGTTAATTTTTATTTAGATTATTTTAACTTTCAACTCCATAATTTGTATTTGTATTTTTTTTATATAATTTCTATTTCTTAATCACATTCTTTATTTGATAAAATATTGTCATCATGCCTTTCGTTACCTTTTAAAGCATGGTTTCCTTCAATTCTTTGAACGTATATAGAATAGTTATTTTGATGTCTTTATCTGCTAAGTCTGACATCTTGGTCCTCTCAAATACAATTTCATCTCAGCAACTGTAGATATAAAGTTCTATGCCCTGTGGCTTTGTCATTGTTGTTTGCATATCTAACTGTCTAGTAGATTGGCTGGACTATTTCAGTGAAGTGTATTTCCCCTGCAGTTTGCAGCCTCTAATGTCATTCTTCAGAGGGCATAACCTTGCCTCTCTGACTGCCTCCTTCCCTAACCTATGTTAAGTTGTATGAGTCTTTTGGCAAAATAATTGGCTATTAGCCTCTGCAATGGTGGGCTGATTGCTCTATTGTTTTCAATGATGCCCTAGGAGATAGGTTGTTCCACAGTCTAATCTAATTATATTTGGGCACATTTCAGGCGTAGTATTTGAGATTAGGTTTTAAGGCTTATTGCAACCCCAGAAGTACTCTTAGCTGTCTCTTTCTCTGGTACTCTGTTATACTTCTAGCTGGCCTACAATTTCCATAACTGTCTCCTCTTAATTGCTTACTACCAAAATCTTTGTTTTGTTGTTGTTGGTTTGTTTGTTTGTTTGTTTTTCCACAGTGCTCTTAGGCTTGAACAATCTCACATTCTGTTCCAAATAGTCATTTCCTTTGCGAGACACTGAAGTTTTCTGTCTTATAGGCTGCCTCACACCTTGGTAAAATATGTCTGCACCACTGCTTTGGATTTGACAGTAGGGGTAGTGGCCTATTTCTCCCAGAGTAGTAGCCTCTGCTTTACAAACAGGGTACTGATCAGAAACAGTAGCCTCTAGTCTTCTACCCTTGCCTCTTCTGGTGTAGAGGCTTGTCCTGTGAGCAAGCTGGGATAAGGGTGAGTGGAGCCCATTTTCCCTTGATCTGCTACATCTACGGTCAGGCATTTACCCTGCAAGAAGGGCTGGTAGCCCCCAGACCTCGTAAATCCTCTTGCCTAGAGCTCTACACCTCAGAGCTGGAGAGAGAGATTACAAAATGCTGGCGGCCTACCCAGGTAGGGGAGATACCTTAGCCTTAGAGTAGAAGATTGGGGGAGGGGGAGCATCGTGTTTTTGACTGCAGCCACCTGCAGTGCAGTTTTTTATATGATGAGCTGGCAGAACAAAGGGAGATGAAGAGGGAGAGGATCACGACTTAGATGCCATAAACCTCAATTTTTTTGTTTTTAATAATTTGCTGTATGCCCTTAGGACAATTTCCAGACAGTTTAAGACAACTTAGTACAATTTCCTTAAATGGTTAGATTTTTAAAATACTTTTCACCAGTTATGGTTGTTTCACCTAGGAGCATGTCATGGAGCTACTCTTACTGCCATTTCAGAAGTTGATCATTAGGTTTCTTCCTCATTGTGCTAGAGACTGTCGAAAATTTTATAATAGCCCTGACTCTGTCTATAGATGAACATTTATTAACCAAAGCCTAGTAAGTTCCATTACATTTTCCAAATAAAGGCAACCTCTTAAAGAGAGCTCTAAACTAGGATTCTCTCATTGAGGTGTCCATGTCAATATCAGGAGAATCAGAATCCAATCTCCAACCCAGCAATTCTGATTTATGAAGTCTGGAGTAAGGCCAGAGACCTCTCACTTTTAAAGACTATCTTAGCAGTGCTTTCCAAAATTTAATTTACAAATTCATCATATGATCATTTGGAATACTTTTAATACAATTTTTATTTTGGAATAATTTTAAATTTCATAACAGTTGTAAAAGTAGTACAAAGGATTTTCATATACCTTTCATCTAGCTCTCCCTAATATTAATATCTTACATAATAACCATGGTGCCAAAACTAAAAAAAATCACATCAGTATAATGCTATTAACTAAGCTGTAAATTTCCTAGAATTTCACCAGTTTTCCCACTAATGTTCTTTATTTCAGGACACTACTTTGCATTTGGTAATCTTAAAATTCAGATTGTGCATTTTATGTAATATCTTCTAGATTATCATGGTTAGTTACTTATACTTGTATAGTGAAATTTCCCTAATTTCTTTGAGAGAGCTTTTCTTTTCTTTTTTTTTTGTTTGTTTGTTTGTTTTTACCCATAACCCTCTAGTTAATTATGCAGCCTCTACTTTGTGATATAAATAGCCTCTAAACTGTAGACTATAAATCAGAATGACAGCCTAGATTCTTCTCCTCATCTCTTACTCTAAACTCAATGATAAGTAGTCATCACATACTCTCTGAGCATTAGCACTGCAAGGGCTCTAGGAGGTCATATAGTCCAGCACCCTGGGTTCACAGAAAGTGGATTTGAAACTCAGGGATGTACATGGCCTTGATCTAAGCCTTATGATGATTAGTTTTCAATGCACTTATTTTACCAGATCATCTCCAACTTTCTCAATATTTTCAATCTTTGAGAATGCAAATTTCTCCATTATATGTTGTTATTATGACCTATTTCAATACAATAGAAAATTTTTAAACAGCACTCTAGCATGCCCTTGGCCTTATTAAACCTTAACAGCTTATTATACTTCTCTTTTTTTTTTGAGGAATAAATCAATTCATCCTCACACAAAAAGGACCAATATATTTTTGACAAAAGTAGAAAAACAATTCAATGGGGGAATATAGTTTTTTCAACAAATGTTTGAAACCCATACAAAAAAAAAAAAAGAAACTGTACCTAAACCTTACCATTTATTTAAAAATGAACTCATAGAACAATTTGGATGGCTCTCAAAGTTATCATGCTGAGTTAAAAAAAAAAAAGAAAAGAAAAGCAGCCAATTTCAATTTCAAAAAGTCACATACTATATGGTTCAATTTATGTAACATTCAAAGCAACAAAATTCTATAAAAACATGAAACAAATTAGATAGTTTTCAGTAATTAGGGGCCATAGGAGTGAGGGAGTGGGTGTGACTTTTAAAAGCACAGCACAACAGACATCTTTGTAGTAATCTAAATCTTGAATGAGATGGTGGTTACACAAATCCACATATGTGACAGAATGACAAAGAACAATACACACATACATTGGACTAATTTCAAACTCCTTGTTTTGATATTGTACTATATAGTTATGTAAGGTGTAATCATTGGGAAATTTTGGGTTTAGGGTAAATAGTACATCTGTGTATTATCTTTGCAACTTCCTGTGAATCTCTATTATCAAATAAAGAGCTAGAAATAAAACACTTTAGACAGATTTGAAACTCCAGTGTAACCCCCCAGCTCTGAACCCATTTCCTCCTTCTCTACCTTCCCTTCACAGAAGTATCCTAAAATTATTGTTTAGAATTTTCATTCTTTTAATTATTTTACTACCTATGAATTTATTATTTGAAAATACAGAATGTTGTTTTGCATGTTCTAAAACTTCGTATAAATGATATCATGTCGTATTAACCTTTCTGTAGCTGATTTTCAGTGTTTCCTAAATTTTATATTGTTGAGATCTATCCATATTAATACCTCTCATAGAGTTCATGCGTTTTATCTGTTGTATGATAGTAGCCTATATGAATATATCACTTTTTATTTGTACTTTCTTCCACTGATAGACATACAGAATTTTTTCCCAGTATTATGCCATTAAAAATATGCCTAACTATATAACCTAAAGTGTGTCTCCTAGTGAATGTATAAGTAGTATTTGGACAGAGATGTAAATGAAGTAAAGAAGTAAGGGTGTGGCTACCGTCTAGAGGAGGTTCTGAGAAAGGAGTATGTATGGTTTATTCAAGAAAGAGCAAGGAGAGCAGGGGACCTGAGTGGAATAAATGGGAATACGATTGGTACAAGATAAGGGCAGAAAGGAGACCAGAGCCAGGCTCAGGAATGCCATCAACCACAAATGAAACTTCCTTTCTCACTGCTAGGGACATGGGAAGCCTGAGGAAAGTTTGGTGATGGAATTCTTATTCCCACCGGTGTGGAGACCAGCCTCCAGGGGGCAGGAAGGATATAGGAAGCTTAATTAGGAGACTATTGCATTAGTCCAGGAATGAGACCATGGTAGCTTAGATCCAGGTGGTTGAAATGAAATAAAGAAGAAAGTCTGGATACTTATAATCCTTTCATGACTATCCAACCCTTTCTTTTTCTTTCTTTTTCTTTAAATTTATTGGGGTGACATTAATTGATATTAATTACATTGTTTCCAGGTGTACAAGTCTACATTATATTGTCTATACATCACATTATGTGTTCACCACCCAGAATCAGCTCCCTTTCCATCACCGTATGTTTGACTCCCCCAACCTACACCCCCCCCACCCCCCCACCCCCTCAGGTAACCACTAAACTATTGACTGTGTCCATGAGTCTGTTTTCTTTGTTCTTTGTCTCATCAATATCTTATCGCCACACAAGTATGTTTTCAAGCTCTCATATCCTTACTTTGGTTGATCCTGGTGTCAAAAGCATCTTGCTGCCTTTATCCAGTAAGAAGTATCTAGATCATCCTAAATTCAGCACACCCCCCAAATCTAGATTTGCATGTACCATAGCCTGACAAATCTGCATCACCACTCTTGTCTCTAATCATTCTCAAAACAAGGGCACCATACCTGATCCAGGAGGAGCCGGCGTTCACTACGCAAGAAGCATCCCCAAAGAAGAAACATGTGTCTCCAAAGGCCACCACCATGCTCTGTCTGTCTCCACAGACTGTAACTGATCAGTGGGCAGGGTCTGAGTCACAGCAGGACAGGGCCATTCATGGGCCACTGTGATGCAAGATAGCTTCTCTGAGCAACTAAATACCTAAACCTATTCCCACCACTGGGCCTCTTCCTCAGAAGTTTCTGTGCTTTGCAACTCCCCAAAGAGGAAGTTGTCTAAAGGGGTTACAACCGAAAGGGGGAGAAGCTGACCACAGCTTAATGGCATATGAATGCAACTTCTGGCCCCATTTCCCCTTCATACCCACAAAGGGACAGGTGTGTTCTATTAAATATATAGGGCAAAGTAATAAGTAACTAGCTCAGCAAGGTCAATTCGAGGTCATCATGGCATGACAGAAAAACCATTTCTTCCTTTCAGTGCAATGTGTCATTAAAGAGTAAAGCATAAAAATGTTTCTACAAAATAGTCTAAGAGGACAAGTCATGTCACAATCATTTACCAACACACTTTATGTTTAAAGAAAATCTTAAAGTATCTCTTGCATGCAATATGCAAACAGCTGGCTAAGGAGAGGATGTGACCTTAAAATGTCACTAACAGCACAGCACCTACACAGAGTCACAAGAAATAGTATTAAAAATGAATATCTAAAACCTATATTCTGAAAAGGGATACTGCTAAGATACAACGAGGCACAACTTTTTCTGAGAAAAAAATAAATAAAATGGAACAAGAAAACAGAAATCCAATACATCATTTCTCACTCTGGTCCCTCCTCTAATTGTTAATAAAGCAGAAACTAGACATCTGAGAACTCAAGAACATTAAGCTAGATCTGAAGTGATGATATTTAAGACTACCAAGGCTGAAAATTACAGCCCATATTCAACCTATTATCAAAAGCATTTATGATGCCAGATAATGTAAAAGAAATCTGAAATAAATACCCAAAAGTTTACTAATGTTTCACTTAATTCCTAAAAATCCCCTTCGGCTACAATGTCAAGGTTTCTTACAGTGCTTCTACATACTCTCTCTAAACCCACTAACTGAAACCCTACCTTTCTATAGCCATGGACTGCAATCAGACACAATGATTTTGCGAAAAACCGGAGTCAACTTTTATAGCATTCCTCACAGCATAGATATTTTTCACATATACATAAATCATCATTCATTTTTTTCTAACAATCTGCAAATATTATAACAATGACACTGAAGAAAAAAAAAACTCTTCTTTTTAGTTTGAAAGTTCCTTGCACACAAGAGCACACTCTTCTGATGTGCCTGCATTGGGTCCTCAGGCCTCATCAGTGAGAAGCATCTCCAGAGGCAGGTGAGGATGCGCCATCAAGCAGGCGACAGTCTGGGTCTAGCTTGGCTCAAAGACACTAAGATTTGTGCAGAAGTGACCCTGTGTCCCCAGCCCTTCTCAATCTAATTATTTTAAGATACTGAAATTAAATGGACATCAAAGCTAAAAATGTATGGGGTGATGCAAAATATAATATTAGTACACATTTCAAACAGAAATACACTTTTCTCATTTATAAATTAAATGTCTTTTGTTTTAAAAAACCCCACTCCAATTGTAACAATCAATACTCATAATTCCACAGCTCACTTTTTGTGTGTTTGTACATATATATGTACATATGTGTATACGTATGTGTTTGTATATATATGTGTGTGCATGTGCACATGTGTGTGTGTGTATGCTGTCTAGAAAAAAGGCAGCCATAAATGCCTCAGTTGTCCTATTATGTGGCTGGACACTTTCTGGACAGGGTATGTATGTATGTATGTATGTGTGTACATACTTGGTCAAATGTCAGCTATAGCTTCACTCTAACTCATTTAGTTAGATTATTTCTAATAATGTTTCAAAATAGCTGAAGTTCTAAAAGAGGGGAAAAGCCGGGACGGCTCAGCGGGTTGAGCGCTCGCTTTGAGGCCACGAGGACCAAGGATCGAATCCCGGCTCCGGCCCAGGCAGGACCCACGTGCTGAACTGGGGAGTTCCCACAGTTCGGTTCTCTAACTGTCTCTGTCTCTGTCTCTCTCTCTATCTGTCAAAAAGTAAAATAGAAATAACTATGCACTGAAGACAAAAAGATAATTTCTCTCTATAAATGTGAAAAGATAAAAAAAAAAAAA
>PVKE010026555.1:7328-22316 GCA_004027555.1 Craseonycteris thonglongyai
TTGGATTTTTTTTTTTTTTTAATTTTTTTTAACTTTTTTTTTAAAATATATTTTTATTTATTTGTTTTTGACGAGAGCGAGAGAGAGAGAAAGAGAGAGAGAGAGAGAGAGAGAAAGAGGACAGAGACAGAGAGAGAACTGAACTGGGGGAGCTCCCAGTTCAGCATATGGGTCCGCACGGGCTGAGGCTGGGATTAGATTCTCGGTCCCCGGCGCTGCAAAGTGAGCGCTTAACCCACTGAGCCATCCCGGCTTCCCCAACATTGGATTTACAAGAGCTAAAATAGCAGAAGGGATGAAGGACATTTTAGAACAGAAAAGTGTGTGTGTGTGAGAGAGCGAGCGAGAGAGAGAGAAGCCTGTTTTCAAAAGTGAACCATGAACCTACAGTGTCTACATTTTTTTTTTTTTTCAGTGTCTTCCGACTTATGTTCAAAGGTGCCATCCTAAAGCGTAACTATGTCACGTGTCTGGAATTATTCAGACTGGATGCTAATCTCCATTCACCTGGTGCTAGTTATGTAACCTGGGGCAAATGTCTGTTTTCTCTTTGTGAAATGGGGGGTTAGACTCATAAGAATATTGTGAGGATTGGTGCTAACAACGTAGGGGAAATCCAGTACCTGGTTCAGGGAGGACACTCACCCCCTCATTGAATGATAGCTGTCATTATTGCTTCCTTTGTGATTCCTCCATGCCTAGGCCCTAGAGGGCATAATATTGAGTACTCATGAAAGTGAGCCCCCAAAGGGTAGCAGGGGTAGGTAGCAGGTTGGTGAGTTTTGCTCTTAAATACTTTCATTTACGTTGAGTTAACCTGTACTAGGCATTGTTATAGTGATGCGCTTTCTGTATTGGAGCCCCAAGATGGCTGATAAAGGGAGGTTTGCAAGGGTAGGGCAGAGCAGGACCACTAAGTGGTTCCTGTGAAGCCCTCAGGTGACTCTCCTGTGGGTTTGCATGTGAGGTCCCTTTAAAAGGTTGATGAGGCGAGGAAGGGGCTTCCCTCAAGGACCATGTTGGGGAAGTGGATCATGTTGGAGAATAGGGTCTATGTATGACTTCCTTAAGGAACTTACTGGAAGGTATGGAGTTTTCTTTTTTTTTAAGATTTATTTTTATTGTTTTTGACAGAGAGAGAGAGAGAGATATAGAGACAGAGACAGGGAGAAGGGGGAGGGCCCAAAACAGTCTCCATAGTTGTACATCATTGGTTTTTCCACATAGTTTCACTCCACAGGTGGGCATGGGGCTGCACAGGGCAGGAACTGGGCCAGGGTCTCACCCTGGTGACAACCGAACTGGGGGCACTCCCCAGTTCAGCATATGGGTCTACATGGGCTGGGGCTGGGATTCGATCCTCAGGTCCCAGGGCTGCAAAGCGAGTGCTCAACCCACTGAGCCATCCTGGCTTCCCCGGAAGGTATGGAATTTTCTAAGGGAAAACTTGTTTTTCTTTTTTTTTCCTTATTTATTTTTTATTTTATTTTTTATTTTTGAACTGAACTGGGGGGCCTCACAGCATTCAGGAAGCACACCCCAGTTCAACATGTGGGTCCGCCTGGGCCAGAGCTGGGATTTGATCCTCGGTCCTCTGGGCTTCAAAGTGAGCGCTTAACCCGCGGAGCCATCCTGGCTTCCCTAAAACTTGTTTTTATATGGAGACCTGAGTAGGTGACAAATATTTCTATGACAGAACCACTGGGTGGGAGAACTCCATAGGGGAGGAAGGAGTGATGGTTTCTTTACGTGACTTGGGGGCCTCAGGGGAATGAGAATCTTTTTCAGGGGAGTAGGAGTGGAGGTTTGCCGAAGTGAACAGTTGGAGGCCTGCACCCGGGAAGCACGATGCACCGAGCTTGGGAAGTCAGTGGGCGGAAGCGCGGTCCCGGCCCCCACAGCCCTCACGCGAGCGGACTACACTTCCCGGCAGCCCTTGCGGGCGGCGGAGGCAGCTCGGGAGGGGGCGGTGGTGTGAGAGGCGGCGTGGGTGGCGCGCGTCGGGCACGCGCACCGGGGACCATGGCGCTCGCCGGGTTGGAGCGAGCACATTAGCCCCGGGAGGCGGCGGCGGTGAAGGAGCGAGCCTCAAGCGGGCGGGCCCAGCCTGAGGGAAGGGAGGAAGGGGCGGGGAGAGTGCCAGAGGGAGGCCGGTCAGCCGCGGGCGGGCGGGCAGCACAGCGCCGAGCGGGGCCCACGGGCCCATGAGGAGGCCCGGGGACCATGGGCTCCAGGATCAAGTGAGTGCGACCAGCCCAGGCCGGGTGGAGCCGGGCCGGGCGCGGGGCGGCGAGGCCGGGCAAGGGCTGCAGGCCGTGGGCCGCGCGGGGGACTTGTTGCCGGGACCCTAGGGGCGCCGGCGTCACGCGGGGAGGGGGATGGTTGCCATGGCGATTCAGAGAGGTGCGGGGCGGGGTGCCCATGGGTGGGAGGGCGCCGGTGGTCAGGTGTCCTCATCTCACCTGACGGCGGGAGCCGCTGAGATTAAGTACTAGGTGGCCTCATCTCCGGGGTAATGGAGAACCTCGGAAAATGGTCCTACAACTGTTGGGGGGAGGGCGAGAAATCTCTGGAAGCAACTCCTCACATGGGTGTGTTTGGGGCGCCCCTGAGATTTGAGCCGGTCTTGAGAGGTTGCAGCCCTGCTGCTTAAGGCCTTCGGCCCCCACAAAAGTCTCTTGCGGTTGTCATAGGGAGGGGCCGTTAACGGAGTGAAGGGCTGGATGGCCTGGGGTGACATCCCTTTTCTCCGAGTTCTCGTTATCTGTGAAAGTCTCCACACAGCAGAGGCCAGGCTCTGTGAAGGAAGATATCTCTGTGCTGTAACTGAACACCTGATCTTGATGGTTGGAAAGGTTTTGTAATCCAATATGGTAAATTCCCTCACTCATTCATTCACCTGAAGTCCCTGATGGGGATTAAGTTTCCTGGGAAGTTGTTGATACATTTAACTTTAGAACCAATTGAAACATTGTTGCCCTTCTAGACTTAGATGTTGACTTTGGAAAATGCAACTTTTATGCAGTCCAGTTTGGGTGTGTTATTTTGGCCTCTATCTCCTCCCAGCCAGGTCCTCTTTTTGCCTCCCTCAGCTCCAGATCATGAGCTGCCTTATTTCTCTCTGATGACTAACAAATGTTCACTTTTTCTCTATGAGTAATTCGTTTAAGGGCACTTATAGTTGACAGTGTAGGCTTTTTCTTAAAAACAGCTTTCATAAGACACTTGAAACCTGCTTACAAGAAAGTTTGTGGAATGTGTTTATTTCAGCGTTTTGAGAATTACACTAGGGAAGTTTGAAAGGAGAAGGGCCTTAGGGGTTAAATCTATTAATTATTCAAATATTGCATTCTTGTCCATTTGATGCTCATACAGTGTGACCTTTGCTCAGCCTGTAGTTGTACCTTTAGTGGCTCAGGCTTCCAGTCACAAATTGTGTCTCATATGTGCTGCAGCAGCCCTGAGATCTCTGCTAAGTGAAATTAGAAGAGATTGCTTGTGATAATGAAAATGGGAGAGTTGGATGAGCACACCGTTCTTGATTTTTGTGGAAATGAAGGAAAAAAGTTAGAAGCATGCTCCAAATAAGAGCTTAAGAGGCTTGGGAGGTAAAAAGACGCAGTTTGTGAAGCATTGGGATTAAAGAGGCACTCCAAGTTTAGCTCCTGCTACCAAGAGTTGTAAACTTGGATTTCAATAGCACTCAGAAACACTTTCCAAAAGCCACCTTACAGTCACAGAGTATGCCTGTGAGGAAGCTTACCTTTCTTGATACAGAGAAGTTCAGAAACTTGTTGGATAAGAGGCAGTCAGTGTCAGAACCAGCATGAAAATCTTAACAAGTAGACGTTCACGTGACTAGGCTTCAGGTCACTAGCTTGCAGATTGACAAATATACTTCTTGAGAGTGTTTTGTGGAAACCATCACTACTATCTGAGCACTTGGGCAAGAAAACTTACTAGTGCATGAAATTGTATCAAGCTTGGAATTAGTATAAAGAGTAGCCTTCTTGATCTTGAAGCTAGAGTACTCTGATAAAAACTTAGGCTTGGGAAATATGCTAGCTATACTTATGAGACTGAAAGAATACAGAGAGAGAAGCTATTTTAAAAGTACTTGTGCTTTATGGTGACTGTTGACTTTGCAACTTCTGCCTGCAGTTAGGAATGGGAGTGGGTAGGTGGTGAGGAAACCACTTAGGTGCCGCCCTAGTTGTTGGAGGAAACAGCGCTTTGATTCCTATTGACTGTTCCATAAGTGTATAGGCTCATCTTGGGGGTGATGGGTGGAGGGTAGAGGACAGAGAGCTCATGGGGGTCCCTCGGAGCAGGAGAGGCCTCTCACCTGTGTTTTCTCTTTTTTTTTTTAAAAGATTTATTTTATTGATTTTTGACAGACAGAAACAGAGACAGAGATAGACAGAGAGAAGGGGGAGGGCCCAGAGCAGTCTCCATAGTTGACATTAGTGTTCCATATAGTTTCACTCCACAGGTGGGCATAGGGCTGCGCAGGGCATGTGGGTCCTCATGGGCCGGGGCCGGGACTCGATCCTTGGTCCCCGGGGCTTCAAAGCGAGCACTTAACCCGCTGAGCCATCCCAGCTTTCTCCTGTGTTTTCTCTTGCTTACCTTTGATGCTATGTGGCCCAGTCAGGCTGACATGGGGAATCAGATCCGGGTTCAAGTTCCAGCTCTTTTGTCTATTGACTGTGAAACATCATAAAAGTACCTTATTCACCCTGATGGTAGGATGGGGAAGACTGTCGTTGCAGGGTCATTATCAGCAGTAAACACAGTATCACTATGACTGCAGGGCCCATGTTAAAACTCAGTAATTGTTAGTTTTATGCCTTCTCTCTCAAAAGACTAAGAAAACTGGTATATTTTATACCTGAAATGTTAGAGAACCATATGTTTCAACAACAGAGAAGAAAGTTTTGATCACCAAGGAATTAGACTATTAAGATGTAGAGCAGGACTTAACTTTATCTTATTAAAAAAATAAAATTGATTAAAAAATACTCTGTGTAATTGTGAAGCTGGTGTCTGCTGTATGATCAGTAGTAAAGCAGTTGATTTCCTAGGCACAGGTGGTGAGATTCAGTGCCTGGTCAAACTTCCCTTTCAGTCTAATGCTGGTTAAGCACCATCTCTGTTAGCATGGTGGTAAAGCTTTATGTCAGGGATGCCCAACCTTTTGGCTTCCCCGGGCCACATTGGAAGAAGAATTGTCTTGAACCACACAAAATATACTAACACTAACGATAGCTGAAGAGTTAAAAAAAAAAAACCTCAAAAGCATCTCAGTGTTTTAAGTTTACAGATTTGTGTTGGGCCACATTCAAAGCCATTCTGGGCTGCGTTCAAACTTGTCCTGGGCCACATGTGACCTATGGTCTGCAGGTTGGACAAGCTAGCTTTATGTGAACCATTTCATCAAATCTTCACAACTATCCAATGATGTAGATAGGATTAACCACAGTTAAAAAAATGAGAGAATGGCAGTTTATAGGCCTAAGATCAGATATCTCTAGGAAGCCTGCCCTGATGCCAGTTCCCTCTGACCCAGCCTAGGCCACGTGCCCCTCATCTGTGCCCCACCCCTCCCCAGCCTAAGCCAGATGCCCCTCATCTGTGCTCCACCCCTCCCAACCTAGGCCAGGTGCACCTCATTTGATTCTATGGCCCCTTTAGCACGATCATAGCACTAAATCCAGTTCATTGTCTGTTTCTCACACTAAGCCTGACAAACTTTTTGAGAGTAGGGACTGTCGTATTTGTCTTTGAGTTCCTTATGTCAAACGTAGTACCTGATACATAAGGCTGTTTAGGAAGAGTTTATGGAATGTGTTTAAGAAACGTTAGGATCTGATTAAGATTCTAACTAAGGCTCTGACTTGAGTATATATAGAGTTCAAAGGCAAATTGCTTGAACTCTTGAGGAGGAAGAGGTTTTATGTTAAGTTTTTCAGCCAAATTGCCCTGACCTAGGCATACAGTTCCTTATATTTTTTAAAGAGTCAGTTCATGTTCACTTTGATAGAGGAAGAACATTGCCTTGCCTCAAACCAAACATTGGCAAGGAGAGAACACCATTCTGTGGGTAATACCCTGGAAAGTTCCGGAACCTTAAACCTGAGCAGCCATTTATCTGGGGATAGAGGGAGCAGTGGTAATGGGCATCTTCGACAGGTATGTTTAAATCTTATTTAGTATCTGAGTGATCCCTGCGGACTGGAATGTGGTTAATATGAAGCAATTTAACTGATAATGCAGGCACAGCAGGAAACGTTGGCAGTTTAATGTTCCTTGTGGTGACATCCTAGAAATTGTTTCCAGGCACCAAGGGCAGGAAGTGAATTGTAAGTAAGCGAAGGAAGCATACTAAGTGAGTTTGAAGAAACCTGACATTTATGGACTCAGAGAAGAGCATATTCTAAGATTTGAAGGCATGGGAACAGGAGAGAGCAACTGATAGGGCCTTGTGATGGTGTTTATTCTGCATTAGCCTGTATACCTGTCTTCTGTCCCTGTCAGACTGTGACCTCTTTGACCAAGAAATTTATCCATTTATTTACTCACCAAAGAGCTAAGAAGCATGTCAGACACATATTAAGCACTCAGTAAGTGTTAGTTACCCCTGTTTCCCCGAAAATAAGACAGTGTCTTTTATTAATTTTTGCTCCCAAAGATGCTCTAGGTCTTATTTTCAGAGGGATGCCTTACGTATTTCAGCGAGAGGCAAAACTGTAAGTAGGTCTTATTTTCGGGGGATGTCTTACTTTTGGGGAAACACGGTATTATTGTTGCTATCATAATTGGTAGTAGTACTTATGTTGTGTGCCTAGTAATATGCTAATAACTAGGACATAGAAATGAAAGTGTTCTTTTTTGCTTTGAGTCATTTCCAAAGTAGTAAGACAGATGAGTAAAACAAAATCATGTCTCTCCAGGCCCCTTCCTCACCAAAAGAACCTGAGTATCATACAACAAGATCATTGTTAGGATGGAGATGAAGCCAATGATGAATAGATGAGTAAGGAGGAGAGACTGTTTTCCGAGGAGGGCTCAAGGGAGGGAGACTTCATTGAGAAGATAACATGTTAGTTGAAGTAGGACAGATGAGTAAGGACATGAAAGGGATACAAGTGGTGGCAGAGGGAACAGGGGCTTTGGTGATGGCGGTGGCAGTGGTGGCTGGGATGGTGGTAGTCGGCTCAATAGAGGGAGCAATATATGTGAGGACATGGTGTATTAGGCAAAGAAAAACACAAATCGCCACTTGTTAGACACTTAACTGCCAGGGATTGTGTTGGACATTGGGAATTATAATGGTGTATGATACATACTTGTTCCTACTCATTGGAGCTTACAGTCTGGTGGGCCTGACTTGAAAGAAACCCACATCCATTCACATAAACCTATGTGGATGTGCTATAAAGGAAACAAGATACGAAGAGAGACTGGTGGGAGAGGCTGTCCTATTCTAGATAGAGTGGAGAGGGAAGGCTTACTGTGGAGGTGACATTTGAGCTGAGACTTAAAGGGTGCAAAGTCATTAGTTATGCAGAGACTAGGCAAGACTTCATTCCAGGTGCAGAGTAGAGAAGGTACAGAGGCCTCGAGGTAAGAACACCCTAGGTGTATTTCAGGAACTGATAGAAGGCCAGTGAGTTTGGGTAGTGACTGATGGTAGAGAGGCTTGAGGTGAGGTCACAGAGACTGGGGACTGAGTAGGGCCTTCCTTATAGGCCATGTAATTTGAAAAGAACTTTATGAAGTTATAAGTCATATACCATAAATTTTAATTTTTAAAAGTGGATAATGATTTTCGGTATGCTCACAAAAGTGTGATTGTTCACCATCCTGTTCCAGAACATTTTCATCACCCCAGAAAGAAACCCTATACCCATTAGCAATCATTCCCCTGTCAAACCCTCTCGGTCCTAGGCAATCACTAATTATAGTTGCTGTGGGTTTGTCTGTTCTGGGTATTTCTTACAAATGGAGTCATACCATATATTATCCTTTGTCTTTTTTGTAACATAATGATTCCCAGGTTTATCCATATTATAGCATATATATTTCATTACTTTTTATTGCGTAATATTTTATTGTATAGATAACCACATTTCATTCATCCATTCATCACTTGTTAGGTGTTTGGGTTGTTTCTACTTTGTTACTGTTATGAATAATGTTGTTATGAATATATGTTTTCATGTCTCTTGGAAATATTCCTAGGAGTGGAATTGCTGGATTGTAGGGTAACTCCATTTAAGGAACTGTTAAACTGTTTTCTGAAGCAAGTGCACCACTTTGTGTAAAGTGGTATCTTGTGGTTTTGATTTGGTCCAGATGAGTTGTGTAGACAACAAAAGGGCAGAGTAGACAGAGACAGGTTTTTCAGAAGAGGTTGAAACTTGAACCAAAAGAAAGGTGAGATTTGGAGACGGGAGGAGGGATTTCCAGAGGAAGAACAGTGGAAGTTGTATGACTTGGAAATAGGGATTAAACCCCTCTCATTGTTTTCTGGTACAGAGAAGCGCCTTCGCTTCTTAAGATAGCTCTGCTACAGTCTCTTTTTGGACTGATCGTGAAAGGATCCCTTTACCAAAATGCATGACAGGCTTGCTTCTTCTTGAGGCCTGTTGTATAGCGCAACCACCATATCTCCCAGCTGTGGGGTCAGACTAAGAGATGAAATGTCACTTCCTCTCAAGGGCTTCTCCTTCTGTCTCTTCTCTTTGTTCTCTCCACCACAGTGCTCCCCTCCCAGACCCCGTAGGAGACAGTATAAAGGCTTAAGGTGGTGGAATAAAAGTCTTGTTGGAGATTGAACTCCCCATTATTAGTGTCCAGAGTCAGTTGTTTGAATTTTCACAACTTTTTTGAAAGATGTATTGGTGCAACTCCATCATTCTCATTTTATCCATTGCAGTCAACTTGGAGGGGTTTGCACAGCAGGTAGAAAGGTTGAAACAAGGAAGGTAAGACCTGGAGTATTGCTGTAGGAAAATATGTTTTTATTCAGGTTGTTAAATCGGGGGTATAAGCTCCTGGATGGAATTCTGGTTGTGGGTTGCAATGATTCAGCCTTTGTTCTGGCCCTAGGGGGAACTAATCTCTGGATTTGCAACATCCTTTTGCTTAAAAGGATTTTGTTGGGGAATGAAAGATAAACAAGGAAGAAAAATAAACCAAAGAGACCAAAACAAAGTTGGCCTCCTCTACCTTTATTGGAATTCATACCTATTCTTCCAAGTATTTAGGACTTGAAAGGGGGCCAAGTAACAGAAGTAACACAGGTATGTTCAAAATTTATAAGTTTCTATGGAAAAGATAGGTTACATTCCAAAAGTTCATTTGTAAGTGGTTTAATGGCATTTGGGATGCATTTTTCTCTTAAAGCTCCAATTACGTGTAGGGGACTGTGTGTGCTGAAGACAGAGGGAGGTAACAGGAATAGCTGAAATACAGGACATGTGGATAAAGATCATGGTAGATGAAGTTGAAAAAGTAGGCTTGTGCCTCTGGGACATGATACCATAGAAGGATTGGATTGGAAGTGTAATCTGATCAGATTGGGTTTTTAGGAAGATTACTGTGGCAGCAGTAGTTTAGAGCAATGGATAGCTCTGGCTTGTGCGAGATGATCCACTGGGGTGTGAAAAGAATGTTAGAGCTTTCACAGGGTGGCCCAAAAGCAGGTATACAGTTGAATCAATGAAATTTATCACAACAGATTATATGGGTACAAATACACACTGATAACACAACAAATTTTAAACTATACTGTCTACCTACTTTTGGGCCACCCTGTATTTGTTTTCATATCAACCTTCAAAATTTTTGTTTTTGTGTTTTCTAATGTACATGTTAGTATAGTAAGACAAACATAAATAATTATGTATACATCAGTTGTATGCTCAAACTTTTTACTCATAGGAAGGAAAGCATGAAAAAAATTGGAGACCATTGGTTTATGGTCTTATAGTTTATGGTTTAGGTCAAACATGTCCAAGCTGTGGCCTGTGAGCTGCATGTGGCCCAGGATGACGTTGAATGTGGCCCAACACAAATTTGTGAATGTTCTTAAACATTATGAGATGTTTTTGAGATTTTTTCCCCTAGCTCATCAGCTGTCATTAGTGTTAGTGTACTTTATGTGGCCCAAGACAATTCTTCCTAAAATGTGGCCCAGGGAAGCCAAAATATCAGACTCCCCTGGTTTTTGTGTTATAGTTCATACTGCAGATAGATGATCAAGGAGACCTGAAGTGAGGTTTTGGCTGGCAAAAGAAAAGGGTGGATTTGAGAGAGATTTTAGATAGAATTGACAAGACTTCTTGACAAATTATGTGTAAGAGGCCAGAGAAGAGTCAAAGATAACTTGCCAAGGTTAACAAAGTTATAAATGAATGGAAAGTGAGGACTGGTTATATAATGTGTTTGCTTCTTTGAGGAAAAGTGAAAACTTTTGATTGGGAGAAGGCATTTCAGTCTGCGGTGAGAAAGGAAGAAACCTTTAAGGGCTCCATAATGAATGTGTGTGCTTTGTTAGATGGGTAAGACTTAAAGTGGGCTGAGCCAACTTGCTGAAGGGAAATCTGTTCATGTTAGATTTAGAGAGAGAAAAAATAAACTTTTGAACTCACTTTAGCCACAGGAAAGGTTTCAGGGATGTTGCATTGATTTTGCCTAGGCTGTATGAATCAAAAGGAGGAAGGAAACCATTCTGGAGAAAGATATTTGACACTAGGCAAACAGTTCTTGTACTCAGGGTGTGAGAAGGGCTGGGGGTGGTGGGGTGGGGGTATGTGGGTCTTGGAGGTGCTCAGGTTAGAGTCCCCAGAACCACACATAATCTCATCTGAATTCTAAGTTTCTGAGTCGGTTGTTTTTTTTTTTTTTAATTTATAAAAGGAAACGAATACATTCACCTTTAGGGTTGATCTGAGAATTAAAAGTGATCTTGTATCTAGCTCTCAGCAAAGAAATGACTGTTTAGTAAATGGCAGTTATTACTAATATGGCTTGAGAGTATGAGATACACTTGTCTGAACAACCTGGAGTTAAAGATGTCGAAAGAAAGCAATTGTTTCTTTTTATAGTTTTGTTTTTTTGCTTTTTTGTTTTTTTTTAAGACAAAGTGAAAGTATTTGCTTCCTCTGTGAGTATGTTAGGGGGATGTGTTGTATATTTTATTGGATATATTTGAAGCTTGCTATCCTGAAATAAGCAAAGCATTTCTCTTGCTGGTTAGGAGGAAAGAAGCTTAAAGCCCTACTAAAGAGAGAGAAGAGCATGCAAATAATTAGAATGATAATATTTAAGAAAATCACAAAATTGTATTCAATTCTATAAAAGATTTTTATCATTTATATTTATCTCTTTAGCTGGTACTACTGTCTACGTTTACTCTTTTAAACATAAATTCTCATTTCTTTTTCCTGGGAGCTTAAAATTATTATTTTTTAACTTTTATATTTTGGAAAAATTTAAACATTTATGAAGGTAGAGAGCATAGTATGAGCTCCCAAATGTCCATCACTCAGTTTCAACACTTACTAATTTATGGCTTACTTAGTTCCCTTCCTCATTCTCTAGTCCTAGATTACTTTGAAACAAGTTCCAAATGTCATAGCTCACCTTAAATATTTCTGTGTCTCTAAAAGATAGACATTCTTTTTAAAAACATGACAATGACATCACACCTAAAAAATCTTTGTATCATCAAATATCCAGTCAGTATTCAAAGCTTTTTTTTCCCCCAACAGTTGATTTGTTTGAATCAAGTAAGGTCATATTGCAATTGGTTGATATGATCTCATAAGTCTCTTTTCCCCCCTTGCAATTTATTAAAGAAGTGGGTTATTTGTCCTGTATAACTTTCATTGCATCCTGTTTAGTATGTTCTGTCCCTTTTATTCCCTACAATGAGTCATTAGATTTAGAGACTTCATCAGTTTATCATTTTCTTGGCAAGAATACTTAAAATGTGGTGATAGGTACTTCCATCAGGAGGCACATTATGTCTGGTCATCACTTTCTCTGATCCCTAATTTATCAGGGGCTCTAAAATGGTGACACTTTGGTTCTATCATATCTTCTTCATATTAGCTAGAATATGTCTATGAAGGAAAAATTCCCCACATTAGCTATTTGGTTACTCTGAGGTACATTTCATATAGGAAAGGCAGGATAAATATTTGATTCCCTTTGTTTTTCAAACTAAGTTAATTTCCTAGCATTTTCCAAAGGTGACTGATTTTTATTTTGGATGTCACTTTAAACACAGATTTAAACCTGTTTGCTATATTTCAGTGTACTGTGGTTATCCTCATGATGCTTAATTTGCCCTATCTTTGTCTGGTGGGGGCTTCTTCAAGTTAACTTCTAGAGTCCTTTTGACAGGACCCTAGGAGTTTTTAATAGCTCCCTTCCCTTTTGGTAAGGGTTCAAGGTCCACCTCCTTAAGTGACATCTTTATGATTGAGGCTTATTGGTGCCATTTCTGTGCCATTTTGGAACTGGTTATGCATGGTGTGGTTTTTGGACTTGGCCATATCTGTATTGCTGTTTGCAGCCCAGAAAACACCTGAGACTAGAAAAGAAAGAGCCTTATCTGGGTTCTGATTTTTAAAAAATGGTTCCTCGCTACACCCGAGTTTGTAAATCCTTTCTGTCCTTGCATTATTTGCTTCATCATATCTTTAATTTTTTCCTAACTTGTAATCATACTAGTTTTATCGAGACACTTCCCCCTGTTTTCCTGATTTTCCTGATGGTTCCTTCCTACCTTCCTGTTCTGATCTGTATAAAGTCAGCTGTATTATAATCCTGGAATGTCCCTTCTCCATGCTCTTATTTCATTATTTCCTGGCCCCTGTGTTACTTTGTTTTCGTTTGTTTGCTGGAATATATATTCAAGTTCTTATAGGAGACAACCACACCAGTGGACTAGCAGAAAGGATGCATTTGAGTTCTTGGATGTCTGAAAAATGTCTACTTTCTCAAACTTGACCATAGTTTGTATGGTCATAGATTTCTAGGTTAAAAGAATTTCTAACAGAACTTGGAAATATTTTCCCACTGTCTGTTAGTTGGCTTCCCCTCACACTGCTCCAGATGGGGTGGAGGGCATTCTGCTTTCTTCCTGCCATGTTGAGGTGTAAGTTTAGGTTCTCTGCTCAGCCTTCCTGGACACCCATGGTGGGAGTGGGAGGTCTCCACTGGTCCCTCCACTGATACCTGCCTGGCTGGGTGGAGTGCCTTGTTGATGCTCCCACCATGGTCTCAATTACTGCCATGAGAGAATGAAAGTCCAGGCTTCACAGTCTCCATAGAAACCACATTGAGGGGGTCCTCCTTGCTGCCCAGTGGGAATGATGAAAGTCCCAGCTCTCTACCTGACTTTCTGTAACACTAACCTGGTAGGGTGGGGTGGGGTGAGGCTGGGGGGTAGGAGGTAGATGGGACACTTGATTATAGCCAGGTGAATGCAGGTAGCAATCTAGGTTCCCTCCCTGCTCATCCTTTGCTGACTTCAGTGAAGGGGAGATCACACAGGTTTTTTTGTGGTGTTGCCTGTAGTGTTTGGCTAATGTTTTCTAAGTTTTGGATTTGTTTGGCTGCCTCTTTTCTGGTCCTTTGGCTAGAGAGAGCTGACTTTTCTTGGAACTTTTTTTTTGGTCTGCATCAGGTAGTGTTCCCCATGCCAGCCTTAGTCCTGAGTGGATGTTGAATTTTATCAACCTTCCTTTCTGCATCTATGATCATATGATTTTTTTCCTCCTTGTTAATGTAGTGAATTACATTTATTTTCAAATGTTAAACTAATTTGGCATTCATGGGATGAACCCATTGGTCATGATTTACTACCTTTTTTATATTATTACTAGATTCATTTTATTAATATTTTATGTTTGAAACTGTAGCCATTAAGAGACTTTGGCTATAATTTTCTTTTCTTATAATGTTATTGTCAGATTTTGGTGTCAAGGTTATGCTCGCCTCATAAACAAGAAAGAACTATATTAAAAAAAAACTTAGAAAAATGGTATGGTTTTTAGTATAAATGCTTGCTTATCTCTGTTTCCCTATAATATGAGGGGATAGGTAATCCTTCCCTCCTTCCTCCATACTCACATTCACTCCCCTTTCTCTGTTATATGCATATATTTATTTTACTGTTTTGGCTGAATAATTCACTCTCAAGTTATATCATCATGATGTTTTATCTCTTAGTGTTTCAGTGTATATCTTCCATATCTTATATATGGTTATATATTTTTATATAACCATAATACTTTTATCACCGTCAAGAAATTTTACATTCATACAATATTATCTAACAAATAGTCTATCTTAAAAATTTCTCAATTGTTCTAATAATGTCCTTTGTAGCTCTGTGTTTTTGAGCCTGGGTCCAATTAGGGATCATGTGTTGCATTTAGTTACGTTCTTGTTTCTTTTTATCTAGAACAGTTCTTCTGCCCCTTTTTTTGGTCTCTGACATTGACTTTTTAAAGAATCCAGACTAGTTGTTTTGTAGAATGACCAGGGATTTGTCTCATTGTTTCCTTGTGCTTCAGTTCATGTTCAAACATTTTGGCAAGAATACCACAAAGTTAATGTGTCTAATGTCATGCATTTTTATTCTCCATGAAGTCATGTTTCTTCCATCCTTTTAAAAAAGGTTCTTATTTGTTGTATTTTAATTGTCTTTTCTTTCCCTATAGCTTTCTTTTTTTTCTTAATTGATAGTGACTGTTTTATTATTATTTAAAAAAAAATTTTTTTTTCAAATATAGTTGACATTTTCCTGTAGCTTTCTGTTCCTGTTTTGTAGAAGTTATGTTGTTTCTGTTCTTTTTAAGGATGCCAGTTTCCTGAAACATATTTCTTAATCATTTTCAGAGATATATTCTTCCAAGAGATGATAGTCTCTCTCCCCCATTTGTAATTTTTTTAATAGGTCTTTTA
>PVKE010026556.1:0-22214 GCA_004027555.1 Craseonycteris thonglongyai
TCCATTTCAAGTAACATGCCTCGCCTCTTTGCTCCCTCATGCTTACTTGCCCATGACCCTCAGCTTCATATTACCTCCTCTTATCTGTGTGGCCAACTCAGAATCCCCAATCTGAGGGTAGTATATGGAGACAAAAGGATTCGAAGGACAGAGATGGTACATTTCTTGCTCTGGTTGAATAAATAAGTTAAAGGAAAAAGCCTTTATCTTAAACTTAAAAAACAAGTCAAAAAGACATTTTCACTTTACCTTGTACTTTAAATGGATTAAAGTCAGCTGTTCTTTTTACAAGTCACCACAGAAGATGTAAATAGTTGGATAAGACAGGCCTTACACCATGGACTAAATACCACAGAAGCCCAGTTGTCTGAAGAAAACAAAAATTCCAGAGTCTAAATTGGCATGTATCTGGGAATCAGTAATTTTGAGGATTACTTGGTGATCCTAGTGCTACCATCACAAAAACAGTTTGTTTTCCTTTTACTTTAGGTATATTGTCCCCCACCCTTTTTGTTGTTGTTGTATTCAGTTTTGTTACTTTTTGTTCATGATTTAAATAGTAATTTCGCCTGTCTTTCCCCATCATGCTAATTTCTCCAAGTGGAAGTACAAGGGCTGTCCGGAAAGTATCCAGCCATGTAATTTGAAAAATAGAGGCATTTGTGGCTGCATTTTTTTTTTTTTTTTTTCAGAAAGCCCCATATTTCCACATGTAAGCACAGAATCCCAGCATTGGAAACTTGGTCATTGACGCTCTCACGTAATTATAGTTAAAATTTATTAAAACCTATTTTCTAGTTACTCTTATTCAATTTGCTTTCATTCTCGTTTATGCTAAACAATAATTTGGAGAAAGGGGGATTATTCCCAGTTTATAGATGAGTAAACTGAGACTCAGGAATGTTAAGGTATGTCTCCCAAGTCTGTACACCTATGACTTGCAAAGATCCAGATATTTCTGACTCCCATGGTTTCATTATTGTTATGTTGTCTCTCTTCCACCTACATATGATAACAAAGAAAGCCAGAGAAATGAACAGAATTGTGTAAAATCATGTGACTCTTTTTACCTTAGTAGTACAGTATTAAACTATGAAATTTAGTGCATATGAAATCTAAGTCAGATGGTGCTAATTTGATGAATTATCTTTCAGATGTCTTTTTCTGAGGATAATATAGCCGCTTGTTTTATGGAAAATGATGTAAGCTCGTGTAGAGGAGGGGGGATGTGTGCTTAGCATACAGTCCGTTCTTAGTTACATTGCTTTACTGGCTAGTATTATGGTCATTCTTTAATGTAAGAAACTGTTTTCCATTGAATATTGCTTATAATTTTATCATGTTAAATATTAATGTGTAATGTTGGGGGACATTTATAGTAGCATAATAAGGTAGTAGTACAACTAGTCATTAATTTGATACCTAAAAATAGCACAACCTATGGGCTAGCACAAAGTATGGGCTGTTATATATACAACCCAAGACACATTATAATGTCACATTATTACCTCTGGCAAACTATAAAACTTTCTAATGGATAGATAATTATCCTTTTAGAACCAGTGACTAGACTTAAATTTTGACTGGATCTTCATCTATCAACCAGCTACACAAGCCAGTTAGAAGTGCTTTATCCCTGAAATGCACAATGAGACTTAAGGAGTTTTTTTCAAGAACTTTACATGCACTAACCAGGAACTCTACATTTGCATCCTGTCACCTTGAGCAACAATATGTAGCTTCATGCTTCTCAGTGGGTGGGAAAAGGTAAATACTTATACTTGGAAAACTAAGCTCCAGTTGTCCTATTGCTTTGATTTGTTTGTCATAAAATTTATATTTTGATTTTCAAATGACATCAAGAGACACTTAGATTATTTATGAAATGGGGGCATGAACATAAAATATTGAGACACACATTATCAAACTAAAGGAAACCAGTGATTAAATTGTAAGAGAAAGCTTCCCTTCCTGTTTGTCTATTAACCATTCAGAATGCAATTCTTTCCACTTCAAATATGAAGGGAAACACTATCCTTTTGAAATTTTGCATTAGACGAAAAGAGATAAGGCACAGTATTTTGTGGGTTTATTTTCCTTAATTGAAATCTGTGTTCTTGGAAATACATTGTCTCAGCTTCTTTTCAGAGTCACTAGTGTTGGATACTCCCATATATTAGATAAGCATTTGAACTCTTCTGCCATTGTGTGTGCCTTAGGGGTCATCCATCTGGATAAGACGTAGTATATACATTTACATGTCTTTGAACCCACATGACGAGCGTTGTGCTCTTTTTCTTCTTTCTCAACGTCAAGATGTCTACCGGTAGTTACTTCTAGAGAAGGAATTAACCCATCATTTTAAAGAATAAAACATTTTAGAGTCTTTGGAATATACTTCCAATATTGCCCACGGCAGTATGGATAAAAAGGCTGTCCTTAGTACTGGGGTCACTCGTGCACTCAGCAGTGGGCATTCCCCTTAGCTGCTGTGCTAAAGCACTAGCAAACACAGAGCAGGGATAGAGCTGTACTGTCCTTAAGGAGAGTCACTCGGAGGCTGATGGGACTGCCTTGGGTCTATCTGGAAACATGGGGACGTATGGAGCAGTGTGTATACCCCAGAAAATATTTGGGTAATAGTTTGGATGGACAACACATGAGATAACAAATCAACCTAGGAAACTGGAATAACTTCATCTCCCCGAGATTTTATTTTCCCATCTATAAAATAGCAGAGGTTAGACTCCATGATGTGGGGTATCATCTTCCAGTTATAATATTGCCATTCAAGCATTTCCTCAGGATAGCATGAACATGGCATCCCTCCTCCAGTAAGAAATGGCTATAGCACTGTTCACAGGAGATGGTGTCTCTTAGAGTTCTTCCACCAGCTGAACTACTACTGCAGTTCTATTTAGAGAAAGATCTCCCAGGTTATGCTGAGTTTCCTTATTGCGGTAAGCTTTAACTCTAATGCGCGCACACACACACACAACTTAGGCAGCTTTATATTTATAATAACTGCAGGTTTTCTTTTCCTCTCCCATCATGGGACCCAAACTGGGAGCATTCATCCTGGCAGGAATTTCATGCATTTTACCTATATATCTGTGGAAAGTAGAATCTCAAAATGATAATAATTTCTTGGACTGAATGTAACCTGACTGTTTATTCTTTCATAATCCCATTAAGCAATATCTATAATTGTATGGTGGAATAGGATAATCTGGAGTAGAAAAATATTAATTTGAGTATAGCTTTGCATGTGATACTGTCAAGAAAATGTAAATAAAGTGTGTTTTTCATTATGTGCTTTAATAGGAAAGTGTCCTATTCCAGTGTTTTTATCATTGGTCAGAGTTATAAAATCTTAGATTTGCATTGATCGTCACTCATTTTTCCTGAGCATTCTGCTCAGTGACTTGACAGGTGCAAGGTGTTAGTTTTAGGAGTCAGCAACTGCCGAGTAGTTCAGAATGGCTGGCATCGTATTTCCATAGGCATGTGAGAGTCAGAAAACCCAGGTTTGGAGTCCTATCTTCTTTAGTCGGTGCTACTGTAATCCTGGTCAGGTAGCTCTTTGTGTATTTTTTATCTGTCAGATAAGATAAGGACCCTTCCTACATCAAGACCGGTATGATATCAGATAGTAAGATAATGCTTTGCAAAGCTCTATATGATGTATTAAGCAGTAGACTTTTTCCCAAAGAATTTAACATTAAATTATTTTAAAAGTACAGTATTTGAAGAGCTCTGTAATCCTTTTTAAATAACAACCAATTATGCTAATCTTTGTTCAAAAATAGGTTTGCATGCATCTGCCTTATAGAACAGTCTTGCACACTGAGCCAAAAGCAGGAATAGGCTAGAGATGTGAAGGAAAGATGAGTTATGAATGTGAGCTCTCTTATCTCATGTCCAGTCCTAATCTTTTTGGCTAGCATTTTACCCACTATACTTATCTTCTTCCTGCAAGCTTCATTTTCTTCTATTCTTGTCTCTTCTTACTTTACTCCCAACTTTCTTTTTTTTTTTATTTAGTACCTCTCTTCTCTTAGACCAAGGGAAATGCAGGGGGAAATGATGGACTCTGTAGCTTTAAGTGCTGTCATCTTGATGTTTATGGAGAATGTGTTTCACATGCACAAAACAAAAATTAGTTAAGTGTGTACTCAGACCACCAGTTTATGTTGCTATTGAATGGGAGATGGGTGTTATAGCATTATTCTTAGGGTCAAAGGGGTTACATCTAAATAGAGACAGTGTACGAATGAACCTCATGTTATTATATTTACTTCTAGGACAAGAGAGGTTTGGCAACATGACCCGAGTATACTACAAAGAAGCTGTGGGTGCTTTTGTAGTCTTTGATATATCAAGAGGTTCCACGTTTGAGGCAGTCTTAAAATGGAAAAGTGACCTGGATAGTAAAGTCCATCTTCCAAATGGCGGCTCTATTCCTGCTGTTCTCTTAGCTAACAAATGTGACCAGAAGAAGGATGGTGGCCAGAATCCTTCCCAGATGGACCAGTTCTGCAAAGAACACGGCTTCACTGGATGGTTTGAAACGTCCGCGAAGGTGAGTTCTGCTTCACGTTTGCATCTGCTCTGCTGTTCACTTGTAAACCTGAGGTGTGACTATAAAGTACTCAGTTGGATTTATGTGTATGGTTGGTTGTGGGAGACCTAGAAAACAGTGAAGCATAGCATGGATGTGATACATCTTCTTTCAGTAAGCAACAGGAATGCTTTCAAAATTGGTTAAGGGGGCAGTGAATGGAAAGGCTGGCTTTACATTAAAATCAAATGAGCTGTTACTAAAAGCAAATACCAAGTGACATTTTCTGTGTATTTGAGTCTTCCCATGCACCTAGAGTGTGTGGGGTGTGAGGTGTATTGTGAAGCACAGCATTCTTGTTTTACTTTTACAGAAGTCTTAATGAAAAACAGGGTCTGTGAAGGTGTAGTTCACGTGCAGGACTAACAGGCATTGGAAGGGTCAGAGAGATTATGTATTCAGATGATGTTCGAAGACTTTTATATTAACTGTGTATAAAAGAATTTGAACAAGAGGAAAGTATCAACATGTGTAATATGCTTCTTCATGAAGAGTACCGGTAAAATGAGAATTCTTCTTTAACCCATTATGGAAATCTAAATAAAATGTTTTTGAAGAAAAAGAAAAACAGTGAAGTTTGGTGTTGAAAATCTTAACAGCCTAGATATAGAAGAAAGTGAAAATGAAAATCATAAGCTTTTACAGAAATTTGAGGGAGGAGGATGCTTGTTTATATGCATTGGAAGTTTCCATTCAGACTTCAAATAAAAATCAGACTTATATAAGTATGAGGAAATAAATGCTTGAGAAATTTCTGATGACAAATTCAAAACTGTAAGTTTGGTGTAATCTTAATACAGTTCCAGTTTTTAGCCTTCCTTCTGTGAATTCATTGTATGTGTTTATAAAAAGAAAAGGCATGTTTCTCCTCATCACCTGTGTTCTGCTAGGTTACTTTTAGCTTTACCAGAAACTCGTTCTGAAAGTAAAAAGTTATTTGGTAACATTGGTGATCAGAATAATGAAAGCAAACGTATGAGAGACTGCACAAGAGGGCTGCTTTGGAAATACGGAGCGATGATGGTGTCATTGGGAAAAACAGTGTCTTCTGGAGGCAAAGTGATTGCTCCTATGCTAAAGACTATTTGTTTAGATACATATATTCTAACACCTTAAAATTTATTTTCATCAATGAAAAGTAGTGGTGGAAGAGAGGCAAAGCCCAGGGAAGAAGCTTCATGAGCACTTGGCCAGATAGGAAGTAAGAAATCACAGATTGGAAGGCTATTTAGGGAGGGACTTTTTCTGGAAGGCTGTCTGCTCCGTGTGTCTGTCACGTCACTTGCTTTACTTCCGAACTTTATTGGGAAAAAAAATTAATGGTGTAAATGTTTTTTAGCACAAGAGATTTAGTGGAGAAGTATGTATTACAGATAAAATTTCCTCTTTAGGTTTTATGTGAATTAATCATTCAGATAATAAATCCCAATTTGTCCCCAGAATCTAGATGGAAGAATTGTGAACAATCGCATCAGGTAGCTTGTAGCTGGAGACTGCATAAGTTATCAGCTTTGTCAAATTTATAGATTGTGTTACGTAGAGGGATGAGGAGGAAAACACTGGTTAAGAGTCAAAGTATCAGATATGTTCTGTGCTTTCCTGCAAATATATTAACAACACTTTCTGCAGAATTTCTTTAGAACTAAACCAGGAGTGTTCCACAAGAATAACAGTAATGGTTTTAGTCAAGGCTTAAAGTACTGTGTGAAGGTAACTAATATCAATACTTATGAACTGGCCAGCAGCTAATGTCAAGTCTGATTTCTGCTTGAATTCTAGTGATCTGAATTATAATAGGAACATAGCCAAAAGACAGATTTAAATTTATGAATTTTATCTTTTCACCTGTAGGGCAAATAATAAATTCCCAATACAAAAATGTGTGACCAATTACACTGTAACGTGGGAATTTCTGTTCCTAATCAATTGCTACTAAAGGCAGTTAGTGAACATTGTACTTGTTTGATATAATGCGAATGGTGGGAGCTAAATGATAGTTGGACATTCAAAGGTCAATACTTTAATTAAAGTTAATACTTTTCTTGGGAGTAGAGGTCAAACAGCTTGTGTCGATGCTGGAAAAGATACTTTAATAAATAGCACAGGTCTTACAGGTATTTCACTGTCTGAGAAAGGTATAGCAAATAAGGGAGAAGGCTAGAATGCAACTGATGGTGTTGGATTGGAATTGACGAGATCAATAGGAAGGAATGTAATATTATATATAATATATATATACACACACCATGTATGTTTTTGTGTTCATGCATGTGCATATACCCGTGTACATATACACTCACACTATGTATAAACAGAGAGAAACACACATATCGGTGTGTGTATGGACACACATGTGCTTTAACTAGGTCTATCTGCTGAGAGAAGTTTAGAAGCAAAGATTCCCCAGAACCAATGGGTTTACCAAGTCTTCAGTAATTTTAAGTCCTACTGTTCTCCATTAAAAACAATCAGGGTTCCCTAGAGAAATGACTGATCCCAGGACTGGTGGGACAGGAAAGTAGAGATATGACTTGATAGATTTTGTGGTGTCAGAAAGTAAGGAACACTCACAAAGTGTGATGGAGACATGTCAGAAAAACATAGGAGCCTCCTTAGAGGAGTTCTAAAATCCAAGACAATTTGAGCAACAAAGTAAATATTATTGTAATGGACTTAATCCATAAAATAAAATAATCCATGATATAAAAAAAAAAAAAGAAAATAAGTGGGGGAGAAGAGAAAGTTCTTTCTAACCATAGAATTCCAACTAATAAATGTAAAAGGAATGATAGAAAACAGAAAATTACCATTCAACACCATGATAGTAATTATTTTAGGGAAGCATTAATTGATGCCAAAATTAATGCAAAGCCGTATGGGGAAAAACAGGATATTTATGGATTTGTACTTAATATGTACAGAGATTAAAATAGTGCCTTTTCAGTGGAGAAGCCTAGTAGACCTGACTTTATAAGCAAGTATGAGGATGCACTGTCTGTCTTTATTCCTGTCTGAAATACTTACCTTGAATTTAATGGTAAGGCAGCATCTCACAGACCCAAATTGAGGGATATGCTCTGAGTGTCAAGTTCACGAAAGGCAAGGAGACAGGAAGTGTTTCAGGTTAAAAGAGACTAAGAGTCATGACCACGGAGTACAGCTGCTCACCTGGCTCAGAAATAGGATACTGGGACAACTGGTATAGTTTGAATAAGGTTGGTAGATTAATACCGGCAATGATATAATCCAATTTCCTGATTTTGATAGTTGTTCTCTGGTCACCTAAGATGGTAACATATGAGTAATATGGGTGAAAGAGCATAGGAATTTTTACTATTTTTGCAATGTTTTTGTAAATCTGAAATCATTTTAAAATGGTAAACACTTTAAAAATCACAGAATTTGCTATGTGTTACTTTATTGTGTATTTATTGACAACTTATAAATCTGTTACACAAATGTTGTGATAGCTAGTGATTCCTTAGGATAGTTGTAATAGACATCATACATTGTTTCAGGTTAATTTAGACGTGACAATTAAAAGTAATAATTTGTACTCAGATAGGCGAGTAACTTGATGCCCTTCGACGTCTTTCTTGGTAGTATATCCTGAATGGCTAAATTATATGTTCAAGGGCCAGTGTTTTGTTGTTGTTTTTTTGTTTGTTTGTTTGTTTCATCTTAGTGCTTTCATTTATGTGAGTGGCAACCCAGAGCAGGGTGAAGATCCATTTTCACCATCAAGATAGTTCTTGAACCTCAGTGGCAGAAAGTTGAAAACAGGAATGTAAGGAAGGGTGATTGATTCTTTGAAAAAGAAAGGGTCCGTAGCCACATTGCTCACTAGCATTGACCTCTTGGCAAGCACTGTAGTACTGGAAATGGTAGCTGGTGTAGCGCCCCCTCTGAGATATTTTCCTAGCTCCCAGTAGTAGTCGTAATGCTTTCCTCTAAGATTTAAATCCTAAGAATTGATCCTGTTCCCCATGTCTGCATTACAGGATAACATAAACATCGATGAAGCAGCCCGGTTCCTAGTGAAGAATATTCTTGAGAACCACCAAAGCTTTCCTAATGAAGACATGGATGTGGACACAATTAAACTGGAACAGGAGACCTTGCCGGCAGAGAGCAAGTCCCAGTGTTGCTGACATGGCTTCGGCTTCTCTTGGGGGCATGTGCAAGTGGCGTGCTGCCTGACTTGATTTCTCCATTTGGAGTGAGCATCTGAGAATGGGTGCAGGTGGCAGATGTGCTGCTCTGTGACTCTTCTCAGGGCTGTGCTTTAAAATGACAGTGACAGCACCCCTGGGGGCCTAAGCTGACCATTGGATGTCGTCTTTCTGCAAGGGGCTCTACACTGTAGAAGGAACTGTTGGGCTTCCGCTGTCATTGCCGCCATCATAGTCAGGATAATGTTTACACCCTTTTTAACATCTTTCAAAATGACAATGTCAGGATCTGGTGAAATTTCCAAGTTGTAGCTTTTAGTGTCAGCACTGGGGATGTAAGAAAACTTTCCCTGCAGTCATACAGTGACTGCTTGAGTCTGTACTTCTATGTTCCATCATCACTTTTGAGGGAGGCTTTTAGCCAGTTAGCTACAGAAAGCTTGAAGGTCCTGTTCAGCAGAGTGTTTGTTTGTTTTCCTTAAAAGTTCAATACTTTATGTAAATTTTTATTCTTAAAAATTATAGTTTGACTAGGCCCAGCTACTGTGGCATCTGGTTCTTACTCTTAAGCACATGAAAATGTCCTTCCTAATGATTCAAGAAGCACTCGTGCCACACTGGTGTTCTCGATCTGGTTACCAACAGCTGGAAACAATATTAGTGAACACTCCTCTCTCCATAGTTCTTTCTACCTTGTTCCTGTGTTTACGTCTCTAACCAAGGGCCTGGTTGATAGTACTGCTGTACTAATGTTCTCTCTACCTGGAGCTCATCTTTTCAAATCTGTAATAGTCACGGTGAAGGAGAGAAATTATGTTGCAGCACATACAATTAAATCCGAGGTTCTGTAGTATGCATTATGAAAGAAACTAGGACATGTGTGGCTTTATATAAAGTTTTGGACATTTAAAGTATAATACATAGGAAACGTAAGTCTGGCTCACACTATTTGTATTACCATTGAACCCAATTAAAAAAATAAATAATTTGACTGAAATCTTTGTTTTGAATCAATGTAGTTCTAAAAAGGTAATATGGGGTGTACTTTTCTGCCTTAGAAAACTTTGTGTCTGTTCACTTTTGCCTGTTACTATTAAGTAACTTAATGATAACATGTGAATGGTCCAACTTATCTCTTTCAAAGGAATTTTAAAGGTGTTTTTGACATAATCCAAAGATAATGTGAAATAAAGCTCTGACCAAATTATCTTATATGTTATTATGAACTTGGATAGGAAAGATCTATGCATTTAAGAGAGCAGGAGGGGAAGCTGGGATGGCTCAGTGGGTTAAGTGCTCACTTTGCAACCCCGGGGACCGAGGATCGAATCCCGGCTCTGGCCCATGTGGACCCATATGCTGAACTGGGGAGTGTGTCCAGTTTGGTTCTCACTGGGGTGAGCCCCCGGCCCAGTACCTGTCCTGTACAGCCCCGCACCCACCTATGGAATGAAACTGTGGAAAAACCAATGATGTGCAACTATGGAGACTGTTCGGGGCCCTCCCCCTTCTCTCCGTCTTTGTCTGTCTCTCTCTCTCTCTGTCAAAAACAATAAAAATAAATCTTAAAAAAAAAGAGAGCAGGAGATATAAACTCCAGTGTAGAATTGCATTTGCTCTGACAGGTGTATGTGCTAGGAATGAGTAGTAGTCATGGTCCATAAAAGGTAGCTTATTCTTAAACCTAAGCTTTGTCTAGGAATCACAAATGTGTTTGGATGTTATATATTTAACTAAATAAACTCCGACCATTTCAGACACATATTCTGTATAGAATCAGATTTTTCTGATGTTAAGAAATAGAAGACCTTGATTTAAGTGCCATCTACTTAACATAATATGTTTAATTAAAAAATATATATTGCATTAAATTTGCTAAGATATGTGTAGTATTCTAAAATTTTTCTAGTGTACGTACTAAACTGGATATTTTGTGGTGTCAGAAAGTAAGGAACTACACTTACTTTCTAAGTCCAGTAGTGTAAGTAGTGAAAAATGTTGGTGACAGGGCAAACAGACTGCACCCCCCCAAAAAGACACAAATATCAAACAAGGTGAGTATGTAATAGCATGAACTTCTTCCACCTTAATTCCAGCCTGTATTTGTACAGATATGCCTATTGACTAAAGGAGTTCTGCCTGAAACCTGAGTTACTTCTGGTCTGAATTACTGGGAACAAAGAGATTTTGAGATTTCTGGATATATAGGAGCTCTTAAGATGGATTTGAGAAAACTAGAAATCTCCCATTCATCTTGTTATGGCACCATTTTGATAAAACCTTTCCTTATTCCAAACTGATCTATTGAGTATTAAATATTTGATGCCCCGAGCACACGGGCCTTGCGACGGCAACAAATACAGGACAAAATGTGCCAAATGTGATACAGGAGAACATGTTATTACAAAGAGAAGACTCCACAATGAGAATTTAACAGTTATTTTATTTTAGTATTATTATTATTTTTGTGAACTGAACTGGGGGCCTCATCGCATTCGGGAAGCACACCCCAGTTCAGCATGTGGGCCCACCTGGGCCGGAGCTGGGATTCGATCCTCGGTTCTCGGGGCTTCAAAGTGAGCGCTTTACCCACTGAGCCATCCCAGCTTTCCCGAATTTAAGTTTTTAATGCTGTTAACCTAAATCAACATTCATAAAATAAATTCTAGGAAGTATTAGGAAAAAAATTACAGTACAAGACTTTAGTTAAACTTTCCTCAATCAAATGTAAAATAACATAAGATAATCCTCTGCAAACACTCACACACACACACACTCCCCGAAAAGAATGTACCGGTATCTCATTTTCCAGCAACTGGAAAAATCAATCACTAATGTTACCGTGGATTTGGCCATAAAGAAACCAAATGTCTAAAGAAATAGAGTTGACAACATTCATCACAAAGCAATAAGATCAGAAAACAGTAGAAGGTGCACAATCAAACCAAATAAAGAAAAATTAACCTGTACCTATATCTCTGGTCAAGTTGAAAATTAAACCTAAAATTACAGAATATCTGGCAAATATCTGGCAAAGATACTGTACATAGAAACGGCTAAGTGGCAGATAACAATGTCAGAATCAAAAGCTTCTATGTGAATAAAGAATAAAAGTGAATGGAATAAACCTTCAATACAAACCTAGAAGCCCAGTGAAGGAAGAAATTAATGTTAACAGAAGTTTATTTACCAGTGTGGGGATCCAGAGTCACCCCAAGATGTCCCTTTGTAGTATGCAGATTACTCTGAGCTAAAGAAAACTTTAGCCACAGGCTCAAGAGAATCTTCTCTCCCTCCCCTTAACTACCTAGAAGAATTTGAATCAGAGGCCTTGCCCATAAGAGATTATAAAAAATAACTCCTTTTGACCTGTCTATAGGGCAGAGCCAACTTCTGTTTACTAAAGCTCTGTTCTTTTTATCCTCCTGCAATAACCTTTTGAAACCCCCAAGGCACCTTCCCTCATCTGCAGCTCCAGAGGCCTTACGTACCCATGTTCCCTTTCTATCTCTGAACCTCTCCTGCATGTGGGGTCTCTGACTCTCTAAGGTATGTAGTGTTCCCACACATACATATGTTTTAAATTTGGTTGTTTTCTCTTACTAATCTGTCTCATGTCTATTTCAGACCAGCCATAAGAACCTTGAGAGTAGAGGAAAGTTTGTTCCTCCCCCACACTAGAAAACATAATAATTATTGTAATTTTTTTCTCTTTGGCAAGAGAGGATAAAGTAGGTATACCTAAAATTGTCAGTAAAAAGAAAATAATCACATTTACATGAGAAAGTAAGAGAATCCCAAGTGAAAACTTTGTTCAACACTATGCAAATGAATTCAAAAGAAAGCATAAATTTCTTGAACTGCCCCAGGGAGAAAAGTAATCTGATTTTTATATTTGAGACATAAGTGGTCAACACCTAACCTTTAATGCCCCAGATCTAGAATATATCACAGGAATTAATCTTCCCAATGCTATTATAACTGTTCCAAAGTATAATGCAAAGAAAACTCCATTTTAAAGCAAGTTACCTTTGAAGTACAACAAATAACTTACTGCTTGATTAAAGTTGAGCAGCTGATGACACTTATTTGCCAGCCAATTCATGGATAGTCTCTGTCATACCGTAATTACAAGAAGACTATTTACTAGTGATTAAGGAATCTAAGAAATGTGGCAGCTGGAGCAATTTTTGCAACTAAAGGAAATGAGTCCTAAGGCTTTAAGGAACATTGACTTTGTATACCCCAAACTTCTAAAGCTATGTTGGAATTAAGAGGGTGTGGACTTTCTGTAAGTGGGGTGGAGAGGACAGGAAGCAAACGCTGTGAACTCTATGGCCTCAATCTTGTTGGTGTTTTATCATTTCAGGTATATTATCAAATTAAACAACTCACTGTTGTGAGTTGATGATTACATAAATATTGAAACTCAACCATCAAAGAAATGTTATTTTCTGGAAAGAAAGACCTTTATAATAAAAATGACTGAAACATAAAGTGTATCCAGGATATATATATATATATATATTTGGCATGATTTTTATACTTAAACCTAACAAGGGTACACAAAACTAGCAAACTAGCTGCAACCTCACCGCAATGCCGAAAAAACCCTAAGTTAATAATTAGCAAGTGAAACCAACAGCATCATCAAGATCAGTATAAGGTATTCAGGGTGGGTTTATACAGTTGTTTACTATTAAGATTGTCAGGAAAGCTATGAATGAAATTTACCAGTGACGCAAATCAAAAGAGGACAGTAGAATTGCTGAGTCTATTTTTAATTTTTTGAGGAATTCCATATTGTTTTCCATTGTGGTTGAAGCAAACATCATGCTTAATGGTGAAAAACCAAAAGCTTCCAGGGATAATACAGGGTTGTCTACTCATCACTTCCACACAACATTGTACTGGGGGGTGTCTAGGCGGGTTACTTAAGTCAAGGAAAGGGTTAAAAGGCATACAGATTTAATAAGAAATAACATTACCTCTATTTGTAGAAAGCATGATCTTATATATAGAAAGCCCTAAAAAATCTAAAAAACCGGTAGCTTTTGTTTTTAATAAACTAGCACAGCAAAGTGGCAGTATACAAAATTAATGTACGATATATAAGATTTAGTTGTATTTCTATACAGTAGTGACGGTAATCTGAAAACAAAATTAACAAATCAATTCCATTTACAACACCAACCAAAAGAATAAAATGTTTAGGAGTAAATTTAATAAAGTGTAAGATTTGTACACTGAAAACCACAAGACATTATTAAGAGAAATGAAAGAAGCTCAAAATAAACAGAAAGACATCTCATACTCATGAATTGGAAGATATAATACTGCTAAAAAGACAGTAGTACCCAAAATAATCTACAGATTAAATGCAATCTCAAACAAGGCCCAGTTGACTTTTTTGCAGATAATAATAAACTGATTCTAAAATGCATATAAAGACACAAGGAAAAACAAAGTGGAAGAAGGGCTTATATCTCCTGATTTCAAACTTAATTCATGGCTACAGCAATCAAGACAGTTACAGAATTTTAGCATAGAATCGTAGAGTAGATGCGATGTAATGTGATAAGTAAATTCCTGGGATGCCAGGATAGGTCAATGGGTAGAGTGCTTGCCTTGCAACCACAGGGCCTGGGAATCAAGTCTCAACTCTGGCCCATGCAAACTCACGTGCTGAGCTGCAGCGCAACTGGTAAGTGCCAGGATGGCAGCAAAGGTTCTCACCTCTGCTGGGGGAGGTCCCCAGTTTGGTTCCACCCCACGTAGCCTCTTCTTCACCTGTGTGGAATGAAACTGTGTCACAACTAATGTTGTACAACTATGGAGACTGCTCTGGGCCCTCCCCCTTTCTCTCTGCCTCTCTCTGTTTCTCTGTCTCACCTTCTCTCAGACAATGACATAAATCTTAAAAAAAAAACAAAACGTAAATTTCTCTACATTAAGCACAAAATATCTGATGGGGCATTTAAAAAATGAATTTTTCAGTAAAAAGTACATACTAATGAAAGAGAAAACACTAAATCTCAAATTTAGATTTATAACTTTGCATATTGAGTTTACTCATATAAGCTCTCACCTGATCTGACACTTGAACTGGTCATCTTTATTTATTTATTTTGTAAAGATTTTTTTTTTTATTGTTTCCAACAGAGAAGTAGAGGGAGAGAGAGAGAGAGAGAGGGAAGGGGGAAGGCCCAGAGCAGTCTCCGTAGTTGTACATCATCAGTTTTTGATATAGTGTCACTACACAGGTGGGTGCAGGTAGGCACCTGGCAGGAACTGGGCCTGGGGCCTCCCGCTTGGGAGGCACACCCCCACAAGCTGTGGACCTCCCATGTGGGAAGGTCGCCCCAGCAAGAACCGAACTGGGGGCACACCCCAATTAAGCATACAGGTCCATATGGGCCGGGGCTGGGGTTCGATCCTCGGACCTCAGAGCTGCAAATGAGTGCTCAACCCACTGAGCCATCCTGGAATTCCCTGCTCCTCTTCATGTAAAAGAAAAAAATAAGTCACATCTGTGTAATTTGCAGTGCTCGGTGTTAAACTGCAAGTGTGACATTGTGGCTTTGTCTTGTTGCTATGGGCAAGTTACTTGAATGACATCAACAGATTCTTGAACTGAACAGAAATTACTTTATTTTTTATTTTTTGAACTGAACTGGGGCCTCACCGCATTCGGGAAGCACACCCCAGTTCAGCATATGGTTCACCTGGGCCAGAGCCGGGATTCAATCCTCGGTCCTCGGAGCTTCAAAGCGAGCGCTTAACCCGCTGAGCCATCCAGGCTTTCCCTGAAATTACTTTCTAAATAGTTATAATTTTATCATACAGAGGCTAGAAATTAAGAATAGATAACAAAAGAGGTCATCCAGGTTCATATTTAATGCTCAGTGTGGGATGTAGCTGATGGATGATTGGAGAGGGGAAATGTGACTTAGTGGTAGAGAGATCTTGCTTGATGATCTGAAAAACGTCCTGGCAGCTCTGACCTTAATTTCACATAAGTAAATGAAAAAGACAAATAGCCTATTATGAGGGAGCACACATGGTTGCCAAAGTTGTGCCTTTAAAGTTGTACCCTTGGGGAAGCCGGGATGGCTCAGTGGGTTAAGCGCTCACTTTGCAGCGCCAGGGACCTGGGATTGAGTCCCAGCCCCGGCCCGTGCAGACCCATATGCTGAACTGGGAGCTCCCCCAGTTCAGTTCTCTCTCTGTCTCTGTATCTCTCTCTCTCTCTCTCTCTCTGTCAAAAAAAGAAATATATATATATATATATTTAAATTTGTACCCTACAGAAAGAAAGAAGAAACCCGTAACAAAGAAGAGCATAGAATGCAGAGTAATATCTGATTAAGAATGTGGCATTATTTGCCTTATAAGTAGTATGTCATTGAGATAAACATTGAAGAAATGATGAACATAAACATTTTATGTAATCCATAATTTTATTTAGAGACTGGTGGATAAAAGATAGCCACCACGTCTTTATCACCCTCTTCTTTGTAAAAATGGACTTTATTTCTCCTCAGCCTGAATCTAGTCTGGCTCTGTGACTAAGCAATAAATCAGGGCCGAAGTGGCACCATGCCAGTTATAGGCTTAGCCCTTTACAGGCCTGACAGATAGCTTCTGCTTCTGCCCTCTGGGCACACTCACTCCTAAACTCTGCCTCTCAGAATCTCGCTGTTGTCCTGTGGAAAGCCCACGGCACGAGAGGGGCCAGCTGAGGTGCCATGACCGATACGGCCAGCTGAGCCCCCAGCCTTCAGCCAGTGTCAGCTGACCGCCAGGCAAGTGAACCATCCTGATATACTTATATACCCATAATTGTGGCCTCTGCTGACATCTCTGGACTAGAAGTACCCTGGTGATTCCAAACAACACAGGGCTGTGAAGAGGAATAAAATGGTTGTTTTAAACTACCGGTAATTGAATTTTGTCAGGTTTGTTATACAGCAACAGGTAATCAAAACAATTATCTTGCATAAGGACATAGGTTAAGTTGTGTTAAAAGTTAGGTGGGATTACACATAAATGTCCTAATTTGCTTCAGTCACTAAACCTAATATTTTAATGATTTCTACATGTATGTATCTGTAGTTCATTCCTTTTAATTTCTGAAAGGAATTACTGGATATATCATGTTTTGTTCGTTCTCTTGTTGATGGACATTTAGGTTATTTCCATTTTTTTACCAGCATGAATAAAGAGGCTGTGAGCTTCCTTGTACAAATCTTTGTGTGAACATATGCTTTCTTTTCTCTTAGGTAAACACATAAAACTGGAATTGCTGGATATTAACGTGGGTATGTTTTTAACTTTATAAGAAACTGCTAAAAAGTTTTCCTGAGAAATTTCCCATCATCAGTAACTTATAGTGGCAGTTACTTAGCATCTTCTCACCATTTGATATTTGCCTTGGTTCATTTTTGCTTCATAATAACATAGAGACACAAAATAACACTGATCTGAGCCAACTCCTTGGAACTGGATGGCGTAGGATAGCCTGACTTGTGTATTTGGTGGTTACCTCATTGTCAACTGGGATGACAGGCATGACTTGGCCTTGTGTATTTCAGAGGCTAGAGGGGACTCATCCACGTGGCAGCTGGGTTACAAAATCAGCGAGAGAAGGCAAGATTTAATACACTTTCACTTTCCAATTCTCTATGTATTTATGTTTGCTAATGTCCTGATAGCCAAAGAAAGTATCATGGCCAAGAACACATTTAATGAGTGAAGAAATAAATGTCACCTTTTAATGGGAAGAACTGAAAGTTCACAGTGGGAAGAAATATTGCAACAGGGATAGAAAATACTTGAAACCTTTTTGCAATCTACCCCAGTCTTCCCTTTGGCCAAAAATCATTTATATTCTCTTCACATGAAAAAATATAATCATTTTCATTCCAGAACTCCCACAAGTTTCGCTACAATGATGGCATCAGACTCAGAGTTGAGGATCTAGTTACGTAAATCAGATGAAATGTCTGATAAGGTGCCAAGAGCCATAGTAATCAAGGGTTAGTCAGGGAAGCAGAGCTAATATGAGTGTTATCATGGAAATTAGACCTTACACAGAAGTGAGAGTAGATAGAATAACTAGAAGGGTTGTTGGAGAATCAGAAAAAGAGTCACTCCTTTCTTATTGTCTTCAGGTCTCTCCTCAGCTGTCACCATATCACTTTAATCAAGAACACTTTATATGAAACATACCTGGCTCACCACCTCAGCATTCCTGATCCAATTTATGTGGGTGACTTTACATTTTCATTTTCCCAAGCTGGACACTCCAGCTTATGCCTGCTGACCTGGGCATCCCACTCAGTTTTCAACTCTTTTTATTCTAAAAAGTGTCCCAATTTGGACAATAAATTACTTATCACCCCACCTTTATGTTGACTCATTTTTCTTCATGGCACTTATCAGGTATGTGTCATATTGTACATTTGCACGCTTGCTTGTTTCCGATGCCCCCAGTGGGACTGTAAATTCTATGTAACAGGGTCTTTATTGTTGATCATTTTATCTCTAACCTTTAGAACATTGCCCAGCACCTAGTACTCAGAAAATATTTGTTATGCTAAGGGAATAGTTAATACATATACTAGCTGAATGATTTCAGGAAGTCACTTCAACTTTTGGACTTCTGTATTTTTCCTCCCTCTGTAAAATGAACTAGATTAAATGAGGTTATCGAGACCATTCCAGCTATAAAATACAACGATCCCATGTGAAACTTCACTCCTCTCTAAGATGGTTTCATTTAAGTCAACAGTTGCTCTGTGTTGAGGGAAAACAGTAAAGCAGTGTTTTTCATAAGTTAAAATGATCATCGAAGCAATAAAAGACATTGTTCTAAAGTAGAATTTCTTTCTTTCTTTTTTTTTTTTTTCCATCATCATATATTGGAATCCGCCTTTCTTCTTCCCCATCTCCCTTTCCCCTTCCCCTCTGATTGCCACTAAACTACTGTGTCCGTGAGGTTTTTTTTCTATTTGATTGTTCATTTATTCTTTTCTTTACATTCCACATATAGGTGAAATTATATGGTAGTTGAACTTCTCAGTCTGACTTATTTCACTTAGCTTATCTTTTAGTTTCATCCATGTTGTTGCAAAAGGTACAATTTTATTCTTCATGGCCATGTAATACTCCATCCTCTATACATCCCACAGCTTCTTTATCCAATTGTTTATTCTTTTATTTATATTTTTTAAGATCCATTTTTATTGTTTTTTGACAGCGAGAGAGACAGAGAGAAAGAGACAGAGAAGGGGGAGGGCCCAGAGCAGTCTCCATAGTTGATAGCAATAGTTTTCCATATGGTTTCACTCCACAGGTGGGCGTGGGGCTGCGCAGGTCTGGAACTGGGCCAGGAGCCTCCCACATAGGTCTCAGTAAGAACTGAACTGGGGGCACACCCCAGTTCAGCACATGGGTCTTCATGGTCCGGGGCTGGGATTTGATATTCCGGTTCTGAGGCTGCAAGTGCATAACCCGCTGAGCCATCCCAGCTACCCCTCCAATTGTTTATTGATGGGCACTGAGTTTATTTCCAAATCTTGGCTAATGTGAATAATGCTGCAATGAACATAGGGATACATATATACTTTTTTAATTAGGGTTTTGGATTTCTTTGGATAAATGCCCAGGAGTAGAATTTTATCTAAATTGTATGGATTGACTTAAAAGTAATAATCAGGGTGACTTTACTTGCAGGAAAACCCAAGCAAAAGTCCTTATTAATTATTTTCTGATCTAATGGAGTTGTTTTCTATACATTCTTATAATGTTAAAAAAATATTTAAATGGGCTAGGTAAAGTTATTTAGGGAACTCATATGATGATGATGACCCCTGAATTTCTATCACTAGCTCAGACCAATCCCCTGAAGTTCAGACTCGTATATCCAACTGCCTCTGAATTCTCTGCTTGTTTTCTTTTTTAAAGTTTATTTATTTATTTTTTAAATTGTTTTTGAGAGAGAGAGAGAGAGAGAGAGAGAGAGAGAGATACAGAGACAGAGAGAGAACTGAACTGGGGGAGCTCCCAGTTCAGCATATGGGTCCACACGGGCCAGGGCCGGGATTCAATTCTGGGTCCCCAGCGCTGCAAAGTGAGCACTTAACCCACTGAGCCATCCCGGCTTCCCCTTGTTTTCTAATAGGCATCTCAAATCGAACATATTCAAACCTGAACTCATTTTCTCTCAAAACCTCCTGCTCTGAAATCTGTTTTGTTTCAGTGGATAGCAGTTCTGTTCTTTTACTTACTCAGGTTGAAATCCTTATTGTCATCCTTGATTCTTCCTTTTTATACCCCATTTCCAATCTACCAGCACATCTTTTTATTGGTATCTTTAAATTCACCAAAGATCAGAACATACCTTCTTACCCTTCTAACCCAAGGTAGATGATATTGTATTTCTCTGAATTACCATAACAACATCTTATGTAACTTGTTTTCCTTAGGTTTTGCCTTGCTCACCCCTCAATACCCACCACACCCATTTTCAGCAAAGCATCCAAAAAAATTCACTTTAAAGCTTAAATGAGGTCATGTTGTTTCTCTGTCCCAAATCTTCTAATTGCTTCCATCTGACTTAGAATAAATACCGTGTTCTTGATAGTGAACTGCCTCTCTTCATGTTTTACAGCTTTTCTCCTTGTTCTGTTTGTTTTACTCATAGTGGCATAGAACACACCACACACTCTCCTACTTCAAAAAAATACAATACTTACTATTGACCTTGCCTAAAATAATCTTTCTCACAGAGGTTTACATGGCTTGATCTCTTACACACATCAAATGTCACATTATCAGAGTGCCCATTCCTATGCCCTCAATGTAAAATATCAACTTCCACCGTAGCTCCCACATTTGCTATTTCCTTTACCCTAATTCCTTTTCTTTCCTGCTTGATTAGTCCCATCTGACATACTGCAACAACCTAATATATTTTGTGCATATTTATTGTCTATCTCCCTCTCCTAGAATGTAAATTCATGAGGTCGAGAGTTTTGTCTGTTTTTTTATACCCTGCCTATATTTCTTCATCCCATGGAGCTGGGACTGAAACATTGGAGATGTTCAATAAATATTTCTTAAATGAAAGAATGAGTGAATCTATTCATTAGAGAGAACTATTACTATCCAATGCTCTTCTCCCTCTTTCAGGTTTTAACTTTAGTGCCATTAAAAAAAATGACTTGATGAAGCAAATTTATTTTAAATGAGCTATATTTAAATAAATGTGCATTTTTTAAGATCTTATTTTTGTTTTGACAGTGATGGAGAGAGGGAGACAGAGACAGAGAGAAGGGGGAGGGCCTAGAGCAGTGTCCACAGTTGTACGTCATCAGTTTTTGACATGGTCTCCATCCACAATGCAGGGATTCCCAACCCCGTGCCCGCGGGAGCCATGACCGATTTGTATGCACCTGCCATTATTTGACTGCATCAGAAGTTTTTCATAAACACTAAGTAAAACTATCATTTATTTTTATACATTTGTTAGAATTTTAAATATTGTTTGAGTATCTACACAGGTTTATTATATTCGTTGGTATGTTTGTGATATCGTATGTATAAGTGTTTCCCTAGCTTTCGCCTTTGTACACGTCGCGTCTTGTGTAGCCGCTGCGCTCTTTACACTCTCCTCCCCCCAACCGGGAGGCGCCACGTTGCCGTTTTGATTGCGGTTGCTGGACTGATCGGGTCGTGACGGTTAGCTAGGATCAGTGTTTTGATAGATTCGATTTTAAATGAACTAAAAGCGAGGTAGGTGATCTATTATTATGGTGGCAATTTGATATGATATTGTAGTTCTATAACTATTTTTATTTTGATTTTTTTAGTCCTAAAATGAGTGGACCAAATAAGAGAAAACGAACCTTTAATTTTAACACAGACTGGGAGGAATCCTATTGTTTCATTAATTTAAAAGGTAAATGCGTTTGCCTGTTGTGTCGCAGTAGTATTGCAGTGCCGAAAAAACATAATGTTGAATATCACTTTCAGACAAGTCATACCACTTTTGATACGAATTATCCACTTAAATCTGAAGTAGGGTAAGAAAGAAAAAAATAAATCAACTAAAATGAAGTTTAACCACTCAACAGACTGTTTTTACTAGACATGTGGAAAAATCTCAAAAGGCAACCATTGCTTCTTTCCAAATTTCTCACATGCTCGCAAAGAAGAAAAAAAACCTTTCCAGGATGGTGAATTGTTAAAAGAAGCATTTCTGACTGCTGCCGATTGTTTGTTTGAGGAATATTCTAACAAGCGTGAGATTATGTCGGTGATACAAGACCTACAGTTGTCAAATAACACAGTCACAAGAAGAATACACGCAATTTCAAAAGACTTGCAAACTCAGTTAAAGACTGACTTGGAAATAT